>OZ023216.1:2586696-2887290 GCA_963995525.1 Escarpia spicata
TTCTTAGGAAATTTAGCTGATATACTCTAGTATGCTTGAGAGGATCGAGTCATCGGCAGACGTAATAACGTTGAATATTTTTTATTAGATTGTGAAAGTCAGTAATGTAAATTATAAACAACAAAGGGTCTAAAATTGTTCTTTGGGGTACGCCTGTTGAGATAGTAAGCATTTCTGATTGGGCTTCTTCAATGTCTACATATTGCTTTCTGTTGTTTAAATATGTTTTTAATAGATCTAAGGCTAGTCATTTTACGCCATAAAACTAACTTATTTATTAATATTGAGTGGTCCAGAATATCAAAAGCTTCTGACAAGTCCAGTTAAATATTTATAGGTATTTCGTTAGTATCTATACGTGTCAATATCCTATCAGTTAGTTCAAGAGCGGCAAATTCAGTTGAATGTTCCTTTCTAAATACATATCGATTATCGTGCATAAGTTTGTCTTTTGAAAACATATTCGAGCTGGTTGTAAATAATTGTTTCTATTACTTTTGAAATTGCAGGTAATATTGATCTCGGTCTGTAGTTGCACAATAGAGTATCGTCAACATTTTATAAATGGAATTTACTTTAGCAATTTTGAGTGGAAAGATACCCGTAGTTAATATTTGGTTTGTGATTAAAGTTAAATATTTTATCAAAACAGGTTTAAGTTATTTTAATAGCAGCCTGCTTCAGCAATTGCCACCCTAATAGCCACCCTTATTTAGAAAGTTACTACCCAAAATGCAAAATCAAGTGAAAGTTTGTTTTAACAAAGATTCTACAGGAAACCAATTTTATGACATAGAGGCCTATACTAAAATGCAAGAAAGTTCTTATATAGCACAGTATTCAGTCCCTAGGACTGCTCAAAATATTTTACACTTTAATCAATCAAACACCGTCTGGGTTTCTCTGGAAATCATTCAGCCAAGCTGCAGTTAATGTGCGAAGACTATTCGTACACAAATATCCACCACTGTCTATTGCCAGGTAGTCATTCATAAAGCTGTCAGGACTGGAGAAACGTAGAGTGAACGGATTTGCCCAAGATTCGACAACGCAGCACAGGTTTCGCACTCGGGTTCTCTCGGTCGAGAGTCCGAAGCTCTAGTCACTGCACCACCGCGCTCCGCTAATACCTGACGGGTGACGTCACTTACCACCCCTCTCAGTGTCAGCTCCTGACAGGTCTAACCATGCTGGACAGGTCGAAGGATAGAGTCCAGACAAATGTCTGTCTCCCAGTCCTCCAAGTTTGGGGGTTGAGCATGAGGCCAACGACCTCGTCTCGAAAAAAATTCAATGTTACGGAAACGGAAACAAGAAATTGTACTTCTGGGTATCCTGCGGCGGTAGAGCAGGTGACACCAAGTATGACCAGTGACAGTGAAAGCCTTTTGGAAGCTGTCACCGCAAGACGATCAGCTGTAGACGCCAAAATCAGAACAAACATAGGATTCGGGAATGCTAGGACTATGTACGATACAGGCAAGGCTGTGCAAGTTACAAATGAAATGAGAGGAAATAAAATCGACATCCAAGGAATCCGTGAATGTAGATTGACAGGCATACGTGACCAAAAACACAGACAGGAGAGACAATTCTATATTCTTGCAGACGTGATGGCCAACACCATGGAGGTGTAGCCTTGATTCTATAGATCGGGCCCGAATGATCTTATGGAATGAAAACCTGTTAGTGAAAGGCTGTTATATGCTAAATTTAAAGGGAAGCAGGTGACCATGAGCATCTTGCAGTGTTATGCTCCAACGAACGATGCAGAAGACGAGAAAAAGGAAGTATTCTATTCAAGCCTGCAAGCAGAAATTGAGAAAATATGACGTCATGACCTGCTATCATCATGGGGGATCTGAATACAAAAGTAGGATCAGAAAATGTCATACATGAAAAAGTTATGGGTCGCCATGGATGTGGGACTGCAAATGAAAACGGTGAACGATTGACTGACTTCTGTGGCCTGAACAACCTTGTTGTAGGAGGCACCTTATTTCTACACAAGGAAATACACAAACTGACTTGGAATTCACCTAAGCAAAGAGACAAGAACCAAATTGATCACCTGCTCATAAGTGGCAAATGGAAGCAATCTTTACAAAATGTACGCGTCAGAAGAGGAGCAGATGTTGGCACACATTAAACTGAAGCTAAAAAGACCCGAAACAGCGATTAAGATGTTGAAACGCTTCGATGTTTCAAGACTGAAAGACACTGAAGTCAAGAAATAGTTTATCTTATAGGTGCGCAACCACTTTGTTGCATTAGAGGACAAAGATGATGCAATAAACACAGCGGAAGGAAACAACAAAAGAGTGGAGCAGAACTGGAAAGATGTCGTACAGACATACGCTGAATCCAGTCTTGTGGTAGTAGGACAGAAACAGAAGAAGCACACGGAGTGGCTCAATGAAGACACATGGAAATGCAATCAAGGAGAGAAAGTATGCAAAAATCCTAGTGGATAAAAGTACCAGAGATTTAAATAAAGGTATGGCGCCCTCGACAATAAAGCAAACAAGCTGGTTAAGAGTTCTGCAAGAAGAGACGAGAGATTCTACATGAACAATCTAGCAGCACAGGCAGAACGAGCTGCAGAACACCAAGAACAAAGAAACATCTTCAGGATCACCGAGCACCTTTGTGGAGGGCCATACAGTAACAACCCACGTATAAGAAACAAGCAAGGAAATATGTTGACGTCAGACAAAGAACAAGAAAAAAGATGGGCAGAACATTCTGAGGAAGTACTAAACAGAGATCTATTACACACCCAAGAAGACCCCGAAGAACTGGACATTATCGTTGAGCCACCCACAAAGGACGAAATTGTTGCTGCTATCAAGGAACTCAAGAAATGGAAAGGCACCAGGTCATGCCCAGCTAAATGCAGTTTTATTCAAATCAGACGCAGAACTAGCAGCCATACATCTGCTACCAGTATTTGTGAAGATATGGAAGGGGAGGAACTTTCCCAAGGACTGGTGCAACGGCACAGTTGTTAAAATCCCCAAGAAAGGTGACCTGACAAACTATAACAACTTGCGAGGCATTACCTTGCTGTCAGTCCCCAGCAAGGTCTTCTGTAAGATTATTATTAAGCGAATGTCAGCGGTAGTAGACAAGGTGCTAAGAGAGGATCTAGCTGGATTCCGAAAAAGAAGAGGATGTACAGACCACATTTTCACTCTCAGAAACATCACCGAGCAGTGCACAGAATGGCAGAGAGCACTGTGTATAAACTTTGTAGACTTTGACAAAGTTTTTGATACCAATCACAGTGACAGCCTATGGAGGATACAACGTACATATGAAATGTCATTACATATTGTGGTCCTCATCAATCTTTTCTATGAGAACTATACATGTGCCAAAGGGCAGTCAGACATTGCATTCAAGGTAAAGTCAGGGGTCAGACATGGATGTATGATGTCAGCAGTCCTATTCAACCTGGTCATAGACTGGATTACGAAGAAAACAACAGAAGGACCAACAAGAGGGATACACTTCTCGATGACATCGACTTCGCGGCTGATGTAGCATTCCTATCGCATACGCGACATGACATGCAGGAAAAGACAAACACACTCAAGGACACCAGCAACACATTTGGACTAAAGATAAGCAAAAATAAATCCAAGGTGATGGGAATAAATCAGAGAAATTCGGTATCGATCTATCTCGATCATGAAGAACTACAAACGACAGACACATTCACCTATATGGGAAGCATATTATGCAAAGATGGAGGGGCTGACGTTGGCACATCAAGAATCGCAGGAATAAGGCCAGCGGTGCTTTCTTCAGACTGAAGCCTGTTTGGCGATCAACGGTATATGCTAGAAGAACAAAGCTGAATCTACACCTATGATGTGTCCTCTCCACTCTTCAGTATGGCTCAGAATGCTGGCGTATGACAGAACATGACCTCAAACACCTTTCTACCTTCCAGACAAAATGCCTTTGAAAAATATTGAGAATATTGTGGCCACAGAAAATCTCCAACAAGCAACTGCTCAGAATTACCAGACAAAACAATATGAAGAACATCCTCGCTACAAGAAGATGAAATTGGATCGACCATATCCTGAGAAAGAAAGTCGATAGCATCTCTAAAATAGCACTTAGATAAAACGTGAAGGAAAAAGAAAACGTGGACAACCAAAATAAACATGGAGGAAGATTGTAGAAAAGGAACTCAAAGAACTACATCTAAGCTGGGGTCAACCTGCAAAGATAGCAGCACACAGGAAGAGGTGGAGGACCCTTGTTTCCACCCTATATACTAGTGGGCATGAAGAGGAGTAAGCAAGCAAGCAAGCAAGACTATCGGTGAAAATGCGTGATTATCCAGTTGTGGCACAGGGACGCATTCAGCCGTTACATTCCCATGCCAATATACATTAAACAATGACCAATTGGACAAAGCTGAGTATAGTAACCAGTGAAGACATTGGTCGGTTGGCGATCAGTTTCGATAACATTTATATATATATATATATATATATATGATATGTAAGTATGTAAGTAAGTAAGAAGTCACTTACATGTGTGATGTCCCGGCCATCGCAGTGGTTTTCGAAGCACCAACAGCTGTCGACGCCAATGCTGTTGTCCCAGATGTCGTCGTAGTGACGAAGGCAGCAACTCCAGCGCCGGTGGCAACAACTCCGCCGACCGCCGCTACCGCTATCGCCACTGGCTTAATGGAGGACGTCGTGTTAGCTGAAACTAATTGAGCTTGCGTATGTGGGTAGGTTAACGTTATCTTCTTAGACGGCTTGAACCTCGAGATCCAAACTTTCACGAATTAATCTACGACCCTACAAGAGGACGTGAGACATATATATTTAACAAATATCACGTGTATACCTTTTATTGGGTAAATCAGTTGTTCTGAAAGTAAAATGTAATGTGCGCGTAATACGTAAAACCAAAAATAGATAAGCGAACGAAAAATTAACAACTCTGGACTTGTCCAAAATCATTCAATTCAGCGGTCGCTAGCAAACTTACGGTTCATCCGATCCCAAAAATCTTGGTACCGTTTGAAAGATTACGTACACCTTCTGTTAGTCTAGCACATACGTGGGTTCCCGATAATAATTCCTACAAGAACCTTCCCACATATCTGCCATCATGTTGTTTGCGATCTTTTACACACCAGCGAACCAACTTGTTTCGTCGAAATAATTCGCCCATCTACCGATAGGAGCGCAAATTCTAATTTGCATAGGTTTCAGACATGCATACTTAATAAGTTTTTGTTTTCGTGCTATTTAGACTCCACCCACTTTGTAGACGACATAAACACAAGTAAACAAACTGTCTGTCAGCGTCCGACGATCGCTAATGTAATGCCAACATTCGGTGATACTAAAATGGGTGGAGCTCAACATGTAAACATCAACTGCTCAGATCGGCCATGTGCAATGCCATAGTAACGCAGCGGTGATTGACAGGAAATGTGCAGTCTCGCCGACAGACGGCGAAGAACACCCGACGCTAACATCGTTCGCTAAGTTCAAGCAGATGAAAAGAACCATATTTCAGATCAACATAATGGTGAAAATATACTTTAACATGATCAATCGTGCTATTTCCTACGTAGATGAAAAGGTAATCTTTCAAACGGTACCAATATTTTGGGGACCGGATGAACCATAAGTTTGATAGCGACCGCTGAATTGAGTGATTTTGGACATGTCCCGAGTTGTTCATTTTTCGCTCGCTTATCTATTTTTGGTAAACGTAACTAAACAATCGCACGAACAACGCGCGGCGGCAAACATTTCGGTAAAACGGCCCCTGCATAATAGACTTGGCAACATAAAGTAGGCACTGATACAATAACGCTGATGTTTACCCTCGTGCCAGTAGCATGACAATACGAATATTATTTTAAAATTCTACACTAAAACAACTAGAGCCTGTCGACGGACGTGACCTTCATATTCTTTCCGACCTTCGTTATGTTTGAACAAACGACGGGTATATGCGAGCGCGTGTTGTTTACAGTCCCGAGAGACCTTCCAAAATACAGTAAGCCCCTCTTGAGCGGTCTCCCCTTCTAAAAACCCTCTGTGACCATACAAGAGGGTTGACTGCTTCATATAACAGGGGAAACCAACCAGCACACAAGATACACCCAGCGTTCGCGTTAGGGCTTCGCCATTCGCCATGCACTAATTTTTGTATGGTTTGGCGTAAAGAAAAATGCACGTCATCGCCAAATTTGCGAAAACATGAATTACTGATGCAAAATGATGGTTTTATATCTTTATTTGATTAAATGTCACAGATTAAAAATTGTTCTTAAATTTCTTGCATTCGCCTGATCGTTCAGTTGTGAAGGACGCTTTTATGACAATTTATGTTAACTGAACTGTTATTGGTCAATAGCCGAGGGGTTCTAGCCAATGAGAATCCTTATCACTAATTTGGCCGCGCACAACCAAACTTCCTAAGACTAGCATAGCGTCTGCACAAGAAACAACGATTGTAAGTTTGTATTTAATTTAAAGAAAACCCTTAAATGACAGGCAAATTATTGTTAAAAGATAACATGGATATCCCTTAAACCATTTAACACGAATCTGTCATGTGACATGTCACAGTCAAGCTGGCCGGAGTCGAAATACATGTACGGTCGGAAGAAAATCAGAAACACGCTGTACTTTAAACTTTAAAGTTTAAGTTTTGCAGTTTAGACCCGCACCTCCAAAAAGCCATGAAAACGGTCACCAAACTTCACATCATATATCTACTATACCTATTCTACACATGTACACTCATCACGTAATTAAACAAATAAATTGACTGTCTTATCGATCAAAATATACAAGAAATTCACTCGCTTTACGTGTACACGTTAGTTCCACCGGAAAATTCGGTAGGTGGCGCAACTTTATCGGTAATTTCAGCCGTGGGATAGATCACAATTCATATTTAAAAAAATTGGCTAAAGGATATTTTATTTGGCTAAAACAAAATGACTCCTTTTAGCCAAATTTGCCCAAGAGAATGTAGGTCTAGCGCTAACCCAGGCACCATATATACGTTGATTTATCTGGATGTATGGACAAGCAAACCAATAAATATAATATAAACACCTGTTGGCGTAACGTAAATAGTTTGTTTTAAGTATAACTGACACGTATGCCTACACGAATGCCGATACTTCACCACTTTATACCTACACGAACACTGACATGTCCCATCAGTGTACATACATGAACACTGACATGTATATGTACATGAACACTGGCACGTCACTTCTGTATACCCACACGAACACTGACACATCACATCTGTATGCCTATACGAACACTGACACGTCACCTCCGTGTACCTATATGAAGACTGTCATATCTCCTCTGTATACGAACACTGACAAGTCACCTCTGTATACCTACACGAACACTGGCACGTCATTTACGTCACCTCTGTATATCTACATAAACACTGACATGTCACCTCTGTATACCTACACGGACTCTGGCATGTCACCTCTGTATACCTACTTGGTGAATCACAGCGTGACCTGTCCCCGGCAAGATCCACGCATGTAGTTCCGGCTGGACATGGATTATAACGACAAGGATAATTCTCTGAAACAAGAAACCTTGTGAGTCGCCATCACGATAAGGTAGGTATTGCGCAGAAGATTGAACAGCATGTTAGTATTCTGATCAACAAGTAAAAAAACTGCCTATTTGCTGTGGATTCAGACGTCGCATTGACAGAGTGCTCAGTAGTTCTCTCAATGAACGGAAACATATTAAAGATTAATAGTTGAAACTAACTACATTTATTTTGTTTTGAATTCGGCTAACTTGGCACTAGTTCACATGGATAACGCCACAGTACACGAAACATTGCACTAGTTCACCTGAACAACGCCACAGTACACGAAACATTGCACTAATTCACATGAACAACGCCACAGTACACGAAGCATTGCATTGGTTCACATGAACAACGCCACAGTACACGAAACATTGCACTAATTCACATGAACAACGCCACAGTACACGAAGCATTGCATTGGTTCACATGAACAACGCCACAGTACACGAAACATTGCACTAGTTCACATGAACGACGCAACACTACACGAAACATTGCACTAGTTCACATGAACAACGCCACAGTACACGAAGCATTGCACTAATTCACATGAACAACGCCACAGTACACGAAGCATTGCATTGGTTCACAAGAACAACGCCACAGTACACGAAACATTGCACTAATTCACATGAACAACGCCACAGTACACGAAGCATTGCATTGGTTCACATGAACAACGCCACAGTACACGAAACATTGCACTAATTCACATGAACAACGCCACAGTACACGAAACATTGCACTAATTCACATGAACAACGCCACAGTACACGAAGCATTGCATTGGTTCACATGAACAACGCCACAGTACACGAAACATTGCACTAGTTCACATGAACGACGCAACACTACACGAAACATTGCACTAGTTCACATGAACAACGCCACAGTACACGAAGCATTGCACTAATTCACATGAACAACGCCACAGTACACGAAGCATTGCATTGGTTCACAAGAACAACGCCACAGTACACGAAACATTGCACTAATTCACATGAACAACGCCACAGTACACGAAGCATTGCATTGGTTCACATGAACAACGCCACAGTACACGAAACATTGCACTAATTCACATGAACAACGCCACAGTACACGAAGCATTGCATTGGTTCACATGAACAACGCCACAGTACACGAAACATTGCACTAGTTCACATGAACGACGCAACACTACACGAAACATTGCACTAGTTCACATGAACAACGCCACAGTACACGAAGCATTGCACTAATTCACATGAACAACGCCACAGTACACGAAGCATTGCATTGGTTCACAAGAACAACGCCACAGTACACGAAACATTGCACTAATTCACATGAACAACGCCACAGTACACGAAGCATTGCATTGGTTCACATGAACAACGCCACAGTACACGAAACATTGCACTAGTTCACATGAACGACGCAACACTACACGAAACATTGCACTAGTTCACATGAACAACGCCACAGTACACGAAGCATTGCACTAATTCACATGAACAACGCCACAGTACACGAAGCATTGCATTGGTTCACAAGAACAACGCCACAGTACACGAAACATTGCACTAATTCACATGAACAACGCCACAGTACACGAAGCATTGCATTGGTTCACATGAACAACGCCACAGTACACGAAACATTGCACTAATTCACATGAACAACGCCACAGTACACGAAGCATTGCATTGGTTCACATGAACAACGCCACAGTACACGAAACATTGCACTAGTTCACATGAACGACGCAACACTACACGAAACATTGCACTAGTTCACATGAACAACGCCACAGTACACGAAGCATTGCACTAATTCACATGAACAACGCCACAGTACACGAAGCATTGCATTGGTTCACAAGAACAACGCCACAGTACACGAAACATTGCACTAATTCACATGAACAACGCCACAGTACACGAAGCATTGCATTGGTTCACATGAACAACGCCACAGTACACGAAACATTGCACTAGTTCACATGAACGACGCAACACTACACGAAACGTTGCACTGGTTCACCTGAATAACGCCACAGTACACAAAACATGGAATTTTTTAAATTAAACAACGCCACAGTACACGAAACATTGCACTAGTTCACATGAACAACACCACAGTACACGAAGCATTGCACTGGTTCACAAGAACAATGCCACAGTACACGAAACATTGCACTAGTTCACAAGAACAACGCCACAGTACACGAAACATTGCACTAGTCCATATGGACAACGTCGGACCACACGAAACATTGCACTAGTTCACCTGAACAACGTCGCAGCACTTGAAACATCGTGCAATCCGGCGCAGCAAACACAGTGGCAAATACATAAGGGTCGTTGTATCTGTAGTAACAGTTCTTAGACGTGTAATTGAAATAAACAGCCGGCATCCCGTAGGATTCCTTGCAACGACCGCGACAATGGGCGTACATTTGTTCTCCAGAAGGCTCATATATGTTATCTGTGAATGCGAATCCAATGCTTTCGTTGTATTCTTCCTTGCAAACGGCTGCAATAAAACATACATAGTGTCACGAAGAAAGTCATGTTTGACCATTAATAATGTTTAATTCGATGGTTATGCGTCAACCGATTGTAGCCGTCTGACAAACCCTAGCCTGCTTCCAAACGCCGTCAAAATAGGGAGGCAGATCCGGTAAGAACAAGAAGTTTATGTTTGATACCAAAAAGCTATAACATATTTTTAGGCCAAAATATCATCGAACCTAAAAGTTTAAAAAAGAAACAGCTGATTTTTGCACCTGAAAATAAGTGTCTCAAGTAACATAGTAATCAGTCAAGTACTTTAGCGCAGTAGTAGAGCGCAGTACCGCAACGGCAAGAGCTTCGGACTCTCGACTGAGAGAACCTGGGTTCGAATGCGATGCGGTGGTATCGAACCTTGGGCAAGTTCGTTTACTCTACCTAGCTTCTGTTCACTCAGTAGATGTTTCTTTAGTTTGTCATATAATATAGCATTGTATGGTAACTTCATACGAAAGTATGGCTTTTACAGCACTTGCGTCATTATCCATTCTACACACAGCGTGTCATCGCAGACTCTTCACGTCCGTCCTGTGTCCAGCCCGAGCCATCTGCAATGGGTGTTTGCTAATGGACCAATGTACTGGTCAACCAGATGAAAGCTTGGTATGCATTGCGCTTTTGACGCTGCTACAGAGCATCCTGGTTGGTGGAATATCTTCATGGCGTTATTCCTTTGACAGAATAACGTTCTCATTGTCTCGATAACGGAGACTAGATTGCTACTCTAGTCACAAAGTACAACGGTGAAGCATTCTATGAGTCGAACTTCGCGAATTCAGATACAAATGGATGTTTGGATTCAGTGCCATGTAAATAAATGCTTTGGTCACTTCAGGGTATACATTCTAGGTGTCTCATGCTGTCTCCCAACCATTGCCGAAGAATGCAGATGTCGTATCGCACCTCGGTTAAACCGTGGAAATACTGACAAGGACGTCGACTTTTATTTTTACAGAGCACGACATATTCTGTTACTTTTATGATGAATACAATTATTGTCCGTCCCAATGGCTATCCAAATGTATGCAGCTGAAGAAAAATTTGACTCTCCTGCATTGTTCATACTTTTTCATTAATTATTGGAAGCACATGGACACCATCATTGACGGTGCATATCAAATATGGTGTTAGTCCCCTTTCCAACAGATTCTGCACATGGATGGATCAGCAGTAGCGAGTCAGCTTCCTGAGGTCACATAGTTGCATTTGACGATCACTGAGGTGCCTGGTGTTGCAAACGCTTCCTTTCAATGATATGGATAGTGGTGATTTGGTGGAGAGAAATGGAGATAGCTCATGTTTTTGGTGACATCGCGATGGAAGTATTTTTAGCCTATTGCAAGTACCTGTTGCCTCAGGTTACTTTCCTCCGAGTCTCGTTACCACGCTCTTGTGGATTATTTGATACTTATTGGGAAGTAAATGTACCAGACAATCTCAATACTGTTGGAGTTAACTAAGTGCTTCATGATGTGAGGAATAACAACAGTGTCAGCACTCATCAAACGTGATGATATCCCAGACAATCTCAATACTGTTGGAGTTAACTAAGTGCTTCATGATGTGAGGAATAACAACAGTGTCAGCACTCATCAAACATGGTGATGTCCCAGACAATCTCAATACTGTTGGAGTTAACTAAGTGCTTCATGGTGTGAGGGATAACAACAGTGTATCCATACTCATCATACGTGGTGAGCTTAGGTTTGGAAAAGAGATGGGAAGGAGGGAGGGTACGGATGAGTTTCTTGTATGACAAATGCACACATGTAAAGGTTCGTTGCTGCAAGAGAATTTATAACTGAGAGAAGTTGATCAATAAATTCTTCAGCACTCAAATGTTTTCCGCCTGCTTGGTTTTGGTGTAGAACATTTCTACAGGGCAAATTTAGCCGGCATTTCGCTTAACCCTGGACAAAATAAGTAAAACGGCATATATCGGTTGACCCACCAATGGACCCACTTAAACATGTGCTGACGAGAATAACAAAAATTAAACATCAGTGATACGGGAATCCAATAAGGGGTAAAAAAATGATGGACCCACCCAAACAATTTGCTAACTCCTATCAAAAAGGAAATAGTATTGTTTAATGAACCAGCACAAAATGTTTGGCACTTGTACCACATCCCCTGAGAAATATATAGTAACACGGCATATATATGTTCAAAGGTGGTGGACATTTATGGACTCATCTAAAAAACTGCTAACTCCTATCAAAATGTGAAATCGTATTTTCCAAGGAAGCACAACAAAATAGTGCTTTTATCCGGTCTGTCCCCATCAAGTTGCTAAGATACCTGACTAAATAATCCCCAAGAATCCTCCTTGAGCTAACCGCAAAATTCAAGATGGCGTCTGAAACTGCGGACACTCGAACAAGAACAAGACCAAAAGGAGTTTATTTTGACCCCAGAATATAACAAATATTCATACAATAAACATATCAGGTATATACATTTACACAAATAAAATAGATATGCATACATACTAATGTGTGTATGTACCATTTTTGAAACCAGTATAGTAATTAAATAAAAGAAAATCACATTTTAATTTTATGATAAATAGGGGTCCACGGCTCCGGTTAAGACATTATTATCGCTATCATAGGAGTCACCGCAGTTATGACAAATATAAAAAAATATATATGACGGCCTTCCAAGTTATGTGTCTATCTAAATTGTACAATTTAAGTGTGAATTATATGTGGCAGTAAATGTTCTTTATAGCGATTTATATAATCAAAACTGTGTATGTATTTGATGACTAAAATTTTCGTTAATTTATTAACAATTAACATTACTGATTTTGGTTACATAAATAACAATTTAAAACTGTACATGTATTTTTTCAAGAGAACATTTTTTGTGTAAATGCAAAATCTCGCAGGCTATGAATATATATCTTTTCTGTCACTGTTCCAGGACTATCGTTTATAATACATGGCAAGTTATATTTAATACATTGTTTTGCAAATTCATGTTTAGTTTTGGCAGTATGTATATTTTTAGATTTTCGAGAGTCATGATGGTGTATATTAAAATCTGATGTAATGTATAATAATACTAATAATAATCTTTATTGATACATAATGTACATTGCAGCACAGATGTAGCAGTAATATGAAACATGTAAATACATTATGTATCAATTGGACCAAAGCAACACATTGCTTGTGTTCATTATTCATGTCATATTAGTAATGTAAACTATAATTCGTGTCCAAAAAAAACCAACGACAACTTAATACATAAACATCTTGATAATAAACTAACTATTTATTTAATAATACCGAACACTTAATATGGACAAATTACATAAAAAAAATTTTTTGTATATGTTTGCTAGAATTAGACGTTTGGTCCTTTGTTTGAACATATGAAGATATGTACAATATTGTAAATAGTCATTTGTAATAAATGTATTCCAGATTTTAGGACCAACATAAGCCAAAGACAGTTGTCTGCAATTTGTCTTGCAGTATGGTATTTTATATGTTATTTCCTGCCTTGTATTATATTTATGTGTGGATATTTACAGGACAAACACATTATGAAATATATCTGGCAACATGCCCCTATTATGCTTGAACATTAGAATACAGTATAAGTATTTATTTACGTCATAAATATTAATTATTTGATAAGATGTAAATAAAGGCTGCGTATGATCAATAAATCCTACCATGACTTATTACACGCAAAACTCTTTTTTGGAGTAAATGAATTTTAGCAAGGTATATATTCGGGGCCCTTCCCCAGACGACATTACAGTAAGTGATATATGGGTATATAAACATGTAATACACATTTAACAATGATTTATTATCTAATTTGTTTGTTACCTTTTTCATAATACCAATATTCTTAGAAATTGTATTTGATATATATTTAATGTGTGTGCTCCAGTTCAATTTATTATTTATAAGCAGACCCAAAAACTTTATTTCATGTACAGTGTTAATTTGTATGCCGTCTATGCAAATGTTATTACTCCTTTCTCTTATACTGACCGTATGAAGGTCACTGTGTGAGTTTTCTGTATGTTCAAAGACAGTTTATTAATTGTAAGCCATAAAGACAGTTTTTTTATTTAAGAGTTCAGAGCATTTTCCATTTCATTTATGTTGTTGCCTTGTATAAAGATGCTCGTGTCATCAGCAAACATAATGGTAAACGTTGTGTCAGATAAAGTAGATAAATAATTTATATAGATAAGAAAGAGTAAAGGTCCCAGAATTGAACCCTGCGGAACACCACATGTTATGTTTTTAAGGGAAGATTTTGTTCCATAAATTTTTACTCGTTGTTGTCTGTTACCTAAAAAGTTACGAATTCATTGGAGTATATTCCCTCTGATTCCATAATGTGTTAATTTTCTTAATAATATATTATGATTAACGGTATCAAAGGCTTTTGCTAAATCCAGAAATAACCCAATTATGTGCTCTTTGGTATCGATTGCCTTACTAATTTTGTCAATTAGCAGTGAAATAGCCATATCAGTGGAATATCCTTTCCTAAATCCAAATTGGGAGTTAGACAAGATGTTATGTTTCATTATGTACTTCATTAATCTATTGTACATTAATCTTTCAAACACCTTTGAAAAAACAGGCAAGACATAGATAGGCCTATAATTATTAATTAATGATGTATCGCCATTTTTAAAAACGGGAACTATATCAGCTATTTTTAGTTGATCAGGAACATATCCTTGATTAAATGATAAGTTTACAATGTAACTTAAAGGATCAAGTAGGTTGGAGAAGGCCTGTTTAACAATAATAGGTTTTATGCCATCCCATCCAGGACTAGAGTTTTTAAAATTCTTGATAATTCCCTTTATCTCATCTGGTGTGGCTGGCGACAGATACATTGAATTTTTATAGACTCCTTCGAGGTAATCATCAGGACTCTCTGATATGACATGTACTGTATCTTATCAGCCAGTTCTGGACCTATACTTGTAAAATATTAATTAAATTTATCAGCTATGCCTTTTTTATATATTAATTTACCGTCAATTAGTAATTTATCATTAGATAAAAATACTTCCTTTCTTCCTATAATGCTATAAAAATATGCCAGTTTAATAAGTAAACGTGTAGGTTTTGGTGAGCGTATTTAAAATAAAATTTTAATTCTTGTAATTTTAATAGCGCTTCTATTTTTTACAAGTAAAGTTGTTTAAAAAGTAGTTATGTGTGAGAATTGTATCCACATGACGTTATTATACGAACAGCTTTCTCTGAATTGCCATCAATCTGTTTCCTTTGTATCCCCATGCCATAATACAATAATTTATATGTGATGATATTAACAATTCACATAAAAAAATTATTCTAAAGGTAATACTTGTTTTAGCCTATTTAATATGCCAATCATTTTTGCACATTTATTATACATTTTTTCTGTATGTATTTTCCAATTTAAATTTGAAGAGGGCAGATATATACATCTAGTGTGGGGCTTTCGAACATGCTCTATCAATGAACACAGTTAAAGTATTATAGAATCATCAAAATATGTTTTTAAAACAATGTAAGTTTTCTTTCTCAAACTCTGAAGTACACTTAATATAAACAAAGATAATTGATAATAATACGCACATGGAGTCATTGCACCGTTCGCAGGCCCTTGGGGCCCTTGGGGTACTTGTCGCTTCACTAACCCTTTTAGGTGGCGGATTCCGTCTAAAATCGATCATAAAATCATCACGTTTCTAAAATATACACTCCTACTAAATATATTGTAATTTAGCACATCATGTGAAACGCCCCATTTTCCACTAGTAATGTTTGCTGTTGACAATTTTGTTGCCGTGAAGTTCACCATTTCGGAAGCTCACTAAAACCTCCAGTTGCAACACGCGTATATGTGTAGCTGTGCCTAGAGTGTATGTAGCGGTGCGAAATACTTGCATGTATGAAAAACGTGTTAATATGAGTATATCGATATATGTGTATCGATTTACTTTTGTAGATTCAAATATCTACTTCATAGTGCATTCAGCCATCGCGATGATTAACACTTACATTTCACTGTCAGCAGTCCTGTTGTGAAACGGAAGATGACTGTCTTACTAAGATTGCCGTATTGTGAAGCGATCCGTTTGGTATTGTTAATGCTGGAAGTCGCCCGTATTGTGACAGAATAGGTAGCAGAACCTGCAAACGACACGGGCTAGTGATAAACTAATCAGTACGCATCAATGCAAACAACGAGATAATCGCCAAAAGTGAACAGCCCGTGCGATGGAAGTGTTGCTACTGCTACTCAGACAAAAAACTGGCTAGGCCTACATCTGACATCTGTCTGGGATGGTAGGCTAATGGAGTATTAAACCAAATAATTTTTCGTACTAAGATGCAGCATATCGGTAACTATGTTCTACTCAGTCGGTGGAAGCAAAGATGTTTAGACCGACATTGTATGGAATCTGGGTTGGGATTTTAGCGGTACAAATATGTGTTGCAGGAAAACAACGAAACGAAACTCCAAAAACATATGGAATACATTGCTGGCGAAACTGATAACAATAGTCCAATAGATCAATAATATTCATGAAATAAATCAACTTTATTTATACACCATCAAATCCGGGACTAATGTCCCATGCACGGGTGTTTACAAAAAATCGGCAAATATCTAAGAAACCTAAAATCGCATTTAAGAGAAACAAATCATAAAAAATTAAGTTAGCAAACAAAATTCAAGTACACGCACACGCACACGCACGCACACGCGCACACGCGCACACGCGCGCGCACACACACAAACAAACACGCACAATGTGTAAACGCAATGTTAAAGCAAACGAATAGCAACAGTATTAAACAGTTAAACATACTGGATTAAGAAAAAAGTAGTAAAAAGCTAAATTACAGTAAATGAGTTGATTTTATACTAAAATCTGATGCAAAGGTAAATAAAACTAAAAAATAATTAAACTATATGTATGCATGATACAAATGTTAAATAAGGTTTAACTATATTAGTTTAAGAACAGAAATATCTTCAATAATTTTTCAAACTGCCTAGATACAAGATATTTATTCACAGACTACATTCAGTTAAAACTGTTTTTGTAGTGGTGACATGCATACATTATGATAAAAACATAATATATACTTAACATACGTAAATAATGTAATAAGTTATGTATATAAAAGTAAGGGAGCAGGTATACTGGATGGAAATATAATATTGAAGAATAAAGGTGGAGTTGTGGTATCAGCATCCAGGGAGGAGCATTTTGTTGATGTTAAATAGACCCCAAAGTAATGATGCCACAATACGTAATCAAGTTATGAGAATGTGGTATGATATACAATTTAAAACGAACATATTTACAATATGAAAGATAGGCATTAATTACACCCGATATTTATTATTTACCGATGATATACAGCATTGATTTTTGAAACTGGCAACAGTTTTTTTGATTTTTTACTTTAGATGATATGATGTGCCAGTGTATTTTAGAGACTTTTGGTGACTATGGGTTTGGAAGATATTATTGGACGATTTAGATCTTGTACTATAACTGTGAGATATGCCAGGAGTTACCTTTTAAAGATAATTTGGAGTTTTACCATTTATAAAGTTGTACATAATAGTACATTTTAGAATATAAATCTTTGACGAACATTTAACCATTTTAGAGATGTTAACATATCAGATACATGGGTCGTAGGATGGCACCCCGGGATAATATGCATTCCTAAAAACCGCAAAAGTAATTCCTGTTTTTAAATCAGGTAACAGCAAAATGTTTAATAATTATTGACCCATAAGTATTATTCCTGCGATTTATAAAATAATGAAACAAATTGTATGAAATAGATTAATCATGTTTTTTAGAAAAATATGACATTCTATATAAACATCAGTATGGATATCATGCAAAACATTCTACTATTCACCCAATACTGCATATGCTCAAGGATATTGCAGATGCAAACAATAAAAACAAAAGACCCTATATTGGAAGTATTTATGGACCGTTCGAAAGCATTTGATACAATTAACCATGATATTTTAATGGACAAATACAATTTTTAGGAATTCGGAGAATAAATAATAAATGGTTAGCCAGTTATTTATCAAATCGGAAACAACATACTGAGATACATCAATGTCAATCATCGTAAAAACATTATAATTGGAGTACAGTAAGGTTCCATACTTAGACCAGTCTTATTCCTAATTTATATCAATGATATAACTAACTCTACGTCTTTGAATTTATTGACTTTTGTAGATGGCACAGCTGTATACCAATCAGGTCCTCAGGTTGACACTTTAATAAACAGTATAAACCAAGAATTAATATATTATTATTAGCTTTGGGCCAAAAAAGTGTCTTTAAATATTAAAACGACACTCTTTAATCCACCAAATTGCAAATACCAGGTAATTAATTGTATTAAAATAAACCTGGAACGTATTAATCATGTTGGCAAACATAACAAAGAAGAAACAGTGAAGTTCTTGGGAATAGTTGCAACAGTTTTCAATTTGTCATTAGAAGAGGGAGTGGTTCCTTTAGAATGGAAAGAGGCAAACATTATACCGTTATTTAAAAAAGGTTCGAGAAACAAGTCAGAGAACTATAGACCAGTGAGTTTAACATCAGTGATTTGCAAATTATTAGAAAGACTAATTAAAGATCACATGGTGGATTTTCTTGTTAAACATAACTTGATAAACCCATCTCAACATGGGTTTTTAAAAGCGAGGTCATGCTTAACAAATATGTTATGTTTTTTGGAAGACATCACTAGGTGGGTATATGAGGGATCGCCAGTAGATATCATCTATTTAGATTTTCAAAAAGCTTTCGACAAAGTACCACATCAAAGATTACTCCTTAAGCTAAAGGCCCATGGCATAGGAAATGGTATAATAAACTGGATAGAAAAATGGCTGAATGACAGAAGACAACGTGTAGTAGTTGATGGGGAGGCTTCAAACTGGAAATCGGTATTGAGTGGGGTACCACAGGGATCAGTACTAGGACCTATATTATTCTTAATATATATCAACGATTTGGACGATGATATAACAAGCAAGGTGTTAAAATTTGCGGATGATACAAAAGTGTTTAGAAGGATTAAAAGTGATGGAGACAGACAGCATTTACAAGATGATCTTGATAGGTTGATCAAATGGTCTGAAAAGTGGCAAATGCTGTTAAATTTTGGGAAATGTAAATGCCTCCACACAGGTCATGGGAATGAAGAGGTAAAATATAAAATGGGGGGTACTGTTCTAAGTACTACTGTAAAAGAAAAGGACTTAGGGTTAACCATTAGTGCTGATATGAAGGTTTCAGAGCAGTGCGGAATTGCAGCGTCAAAGGGAAATCAAATCCTTGGATTAATTAGGCGAAATATAGCGTATAAGAAAAAAGAATTAATAGTACCGCTGTACAAAACAATAGTGAGGCCTCATTTAGAATATTGTATACAAGCATGGAGGCCATATCGCAAGAAGGACATAGATATGCTAGAAAGAGTACAGAGGAGAGCGACTAAAATGATACCAAATCTGAGGGATATTAGTTACGAAATACGCCTAAAAGCATGTGGTTTAACAACACTAGAGACCAGGAGATTGAGAGGAGATCACATAGAAGTGTTTAAAATATTGAATGGTTATGAAAATATTGATAGAATTTTTTTTTCTCAGTTAAGAAAGATAGAAGGACCAGAGGACATGAAGCTACATTAGTAAAGGAGCAGTGTAGATTAGATATAAGAAAGTTCTCATTCTCACAAAGGACTGTAAATGAATGGAACAGATTATCTCCTGATTGTGTTGGTGCTAGTAGCGTGAATATGTTTAAAAATAAAATCGACACACACCTTAAAAAGGCGGGATACATGTAGATAAAAAGTATTGGACTCTTGATAAGCCAAAAGGCTTCCTTTTCCAACTGCCATCCAGAGTAATTTTCTGGATGGCAATCTTGTTAAATCTTGTTAAATCTTAAATACATATTGAAAAACATTTAACATTGAATAAATATCTTAATTTAATCAATTCTAAAATATTTAGAACAATTTTGCAATTAATATAATTTAAAATGTTCAGCCACATAATGCTTTAAAAGTCCTCTATTTTATCTTAATTCAAAGTCATTTAACTTATGGTGTACAAGTATGGGGAAATGGAAATACTGTAAGGAAGTTAGAAATAAAAAAAAACGCGCTATACGAATAATACAGAAAAAAATGCAGGAGTCACACCGTTCCTATTTTTAAATCTGAATATATACTTACATTTTTTGATATATACAGGCTGCACATCTTACTATTTATATATGACTATCACCATAATGCACTGCCTAAATCCTTTAAAGATTATATACCAAAAAAGAACTTAGTCACTAATACCAGACTTAACAGACAATATAACCTCTTACATACAGAGAAACCCAGAACACATTTTTCATCTAGGTTACCTAAACATAATTTCATAAATAAATATGGAATAATCTTGATTAAAAGATACAAAACATTAAATCCAGACCGAAATTCAAAGTTTTATTATATAGACAGCTATCTCAACTATGTACAGTGCCTAAATCCCAGATGTGTGGAGTGCAGTTAGAGGTGTTTTATATATATGTTGAATCCAGATAAATATCAATTTTTATTATTATTCATTCCATGATACCCCCAATTTGTTGTTGCAAGGTCATCGTTGTAATATAGTTATTGTAAACGTATATACGTGTGTCGTAGTTTAAATCCATCCTTGTGGGGTCACAGAAAGACGGCATCTAACACGCCGTGTGACCCCCAAGCAACACAACATTATTTTTTTTAACGATTGTTTTGTGTATTCGCTTATGTTGCCGTTTGGTGTTGTTGCAAAATAAAATGTGATTTGATATAGTGTATTACACTGTCTATTTATCCTCACTGCGGGATATCTGACTTCCTCTGGCATGGACACAAGACAGAAGGAAACAACGGTTTTCAGTGTCTTTTCCGAAAGACACAGGCAACTCGTGGTGAACGAAATTGCCTAAGTTTCGAAACGGCGGCAAGTGGAATCGAACCACTTTCCCCTCTATCGACAGTCCGGTGTTGGGTGCCAGAAAACCTCGTCGTGCCACAATACCTAGCTCCACGTTAAACTATAGGGCACCATGGCCAGCCGCAAGCAATCAGCCATGGCGGTTTTGGCCAGCGAGGCTTTTCAGCACGGCTAAACAATTCCAAATCAATAAGAAATAATTTTATTTCCAAATAAAACATTTTATATTTCAAAAATATGTATATAAAATGTATACCTCACCTATTATATATTATAGCATCTTCTTTGCACAGATATAGCCAGTATGTGGTATGTGTGTGAGTATTTGGGGTGTAAATATGATTGCTTGCGGCTGACCCCGTATTGTGGCACGACGAAGTTTTCTAGCACCCACCACCGGCGCTCTACCGCGCGACCACCGGCGCGACCACCGTTCCCCACTTTCAAACACGTACCGACCCTGATTGGACTAGAACTAATGTTCCGTTGTAATATGCTCTGTCATGCTGAATGCCGTGTGGTGAAATCAAAAGTTCACAGACAGTACCAGCATATTAACGTGCAGATGTTGACACGGTTTAAGAGCAATTGAATTAGCATGTGTGATTCCAAGGGTTATTTTAAGGCTTCTGTGCAAACTTCTGTATACATGTATATGCCACTGCAATAATTTACCAATTGAAACTAAACAATTTCGTTCTAAAACTAGTTTAAAACTGGTGAAATCTATGTTATAATTCATAGTCACTTGGTAGCCCATGAAAACAATCATTATGTTACGCCTTAGAATTATTAATCCCGTTTATTAAACTTAATATTACTATATATGTTATCACGTATAGGATAGTAACTTTGTCTAAAGAGATTATATATTTTATTAGAGTACTCACAATAATTATTTTGTTTTCATATATTCTTTTCATAATATTTATAGATTGTATTTTATTATATACCTTTTTTGTAATTGTTTATTACATTCTTTTTGGGGACCACATTGTAAATAAATGTACATATGTGTGCTTTAATGTGTTATCCTCGGTGCTATTGTATATGTGACACTGTTTTCTGTTCTTTTGCATGTATATAATGTTACTGAATAAACTCACTCACTCACTCACTCACTCACTCACTCACTCACTCACTCACTCACTCACTCACTCACTCACTCACTCACTCACTCACTCACTCACTCACTCACTCACTCACTCACTCACTCACTCACTCACTCACTCACTCACTCACTCACTCACTCACTCACTCACTCACTCACTCACTCACTCACTCACTCACTCACTCACTCACTCACTCACTCACTCACTCACTCACTCACTCACTCACTCACTCACTCACTCACTCACTCACTCACTCACTCACTCACTCACTCACTCACTCACTCACTCACTCACTCACTCACTCACTCACTCACTCACTCACTCACTCACTCACTCACTCACTCACTCACTCACTCACTCACTCACTCACTCACTCACTCACTCACTCACTCACTCACTCACTCACTCACTCACTCACTCACTCACTCACTCACTCACTCACTCACTCACTCACTCACTCACTCACTCACTCACTCACTCACTCACTCACTCACTCACTCACTCACTCACTCACTCACTCACTCACTCACTCACTCACTCACTCACTCACTCACTCACTCACTCACTCACTCACTCACTCACTCACTCACTCTCTCACTCTCTCACTCACTCACTCACTCACTCACTCACTCAATATATCACTCACTATCTCATTCACTATCTCACTCACTATCTCATTCACTATCTCACTCACTCACTCACTCACTCACTCACTCACTCACTCACTCACTCACTC
Organism: Escarpia spicata; assembly: GCA_963995525.1. Lineage (NCBI taxonomy): Eukaryota > Metazoa > Annelida > Polychaeta > Sabellida > Siboglinidae > Escarpia > Escarpia spicata. Next base: position 2,609,790 of record OZ023216.1, read on the forward strand.
ACTCACTCACTCACTCACTCACTCACTCACTCACTCACTCACTCACTCACTCACTCACTCACTCACTCACTCACTCACTCACTCACTCACTCACTCACTCACTCACTCACTCACTCACTCACTCACTCACTCACTCACTCACTCACTCACTCACTCACTCACTCACTCACTCACTCACTCACTCACTCACTCACTCACTCACACACACTCACATTCACTCAGAGCCAGGCTGGTGAATGCGTGACCTAGGTCTGTCCACGGACCACGACTGTAACAAATGCGTGCACTTTCTTGAGTAATTGTTATATGGTGTACTTTAGCTGTATTTATATTTTATGTATTTATACGTTTACATTTTATATTGAAGAAAGTCATCATCATCACGAAGTCGTATTTAGTATTATGCAAAACACGACGAGCTCATTGGGAGGACGCATTACTCTTGAAATGAGAGATTTATATTAGTCGCTGCTTACCGAAATAACAATCAGTGCTGGCTGCCTGACGTGACTGAATGACGTTGGACCCTTTGTTGACATCAATAACACCCGGACCTTCCCACACGATCGGCTCGACACTCTTCCCACGGTACACGAAACTACATGTGTACGTGACGTCACCTCCTTCCTCAACCGTATGTGGAGCAGATCCGTTACACGAATGGTTGCCTGACAACAAGATGTGCCTGACATGACAACAAGCTTCTGATGAAAGTTAGCCTTGGTTCCACAATATTTTATCTCATTTGTCATTCCAGTCTACTGTTGTGTCGGTCAGTCTTGGTAATAGCCCAGTCATTCTATTGGTGTATCCCCACAATTTGCAATGGTAAATGACCAAGTATTTTTTTCGCAAAAATACTATGTGTAGTAACGTATTAAAAATACAAGAAAATCGAAGCATTGGAGCATTCCCATTGAATTAGCATTGTAAAACAAACATATTAGTGGTAAGATCCTATGTGAATGAATTCGTAATCAACACTGCACATTAAAATACCAATGTATTTGTCTGATTGTCAGTAGATCTGTCTTTCTGTCGATGGGGTAATCGGTCGATCGGTCAGACAAGTCAACATAGGCTATGATTGTAGTCACCTCACCGCTAACTATCATGTCGAATCTTCCTTGACGTCCACTGTCCTCATATGAATAGTATCCCGCGTCATCAAGTTGCGCTCTGTTGCAACACATATAGACAATATATATTACACAATATATATGCAGGAATCACGTCGTCATTGTTGTGGTAAATGTGTGAAGTTTAGTAATACAGTGTTCCCCCTGGGTAAAATGACGGGTGAGGTGGTAGGGTTGGGGTACGCGAGCGCCGCAGGCGCGAATCGTTGCTAGGGGGCCCGTTTTTTTTAAACTAGCTTTAAAATGGTGCATTCTGAGTATGTTTTAACATTTACTCTTGAGCATAGACGGGAACATATAAAACAAGACACTACTTGTAAATGTAGTAATCATGATTGATAAAAGTCAGTAATCATGATCGTTTCATCGTGTTGAGGTGTGGTTTCCACTTGACCACTGGTATTCAGTTGATGTGGTTTCCACTTGACCACTGGTACTTGTCTTGCCCTAACTCTAGGCCTTGTTACCACAGTCAGTAAACAAGTAAAAGGTAAGTTCTTATACAGCGCAGTCACCAATCCTAAGGACTGCTCAAGGCGCTTTACACTTAACTCCTTGGCAGACCTGTTCAATCGAACACCATCTCGACGTCTCTGGGAAGCACCCAGTGGTATAATCTGAAAACTCTTTCATCATTTTAAATGATTATATAATACTAATAAATTGGTGGTTTATCTTCCAAAGATTATACTTTATTTGTTGCTAGCATGTTATGCAATTAATTAAACAGTCATTTCTGGAATGCCACAAAAGTATGTTTCTATTAATCGCAAGAATGTTTATCAAATTATGTCCTTTTTTAATAAAACAACATAAGTTGTTTAATATATCCAATTTTTATGTAAACGTATCATTGTCTAGCCCAAGTTATTGATAACCCGTTAGTATAGACGGTTTTGGGCAATAGGTGTATTTTATGAGATGTGAACTTCAGTGGTTTATATTTGTAAGTACTTCACTAAAATCAACTTTCCTAAAAGTTTGTTTGCACAACTTTGTCGAAATATGTATTATATATTTAGCACAAAGATATTCCACGAATCACATTCCTTATTTTGCTTTAAAAAAACCCGGCATAAAACATTTGTTGATTAGACTTGTGGGCATTTGTGTAGAATCCGGACCCACCTCGATTTTGCCGTTATAACTTGAGTTTTGCCTAACTTTGATACCACAGTGAGATAGTTCCATCATTCAACAATATCCTAGGCATATTTACCTTTAAGAACACTGCATCTTACGCCCATTTGAGAATTGATTTGTTTGGTTTGTATCAACATACGCTGATATATCACTCATTTTACGCGCGCTGTGCGGTAACGCACGGCCGCAGCGGCGCAAACTAGCACAAACCGGGTCGCTATTTGGGCTTCCAAAGGGTCCGGATTCGATACAAGTGCAGACTAGTGAATAGGATGCACTGTTTTTAATTGGGCTTCAAAAGGGTCCGGATTCGACACAAGTGCCGACCAGTTACGTAAATCGTAATGCCATCAGCCTGCACGTTTTTATTTCTGCCATCGTCATGAACCAGAAATTCCACATGTTTCCCAAACGCAGTTACCATTTGGGCGCCATACTAGCTAATTAAATGAGTGACTAGATTTCTAGTATGTCGAAACTCCGCAAGGTGTCACCATTGGAGACACCGGGGATCCCGCGGGAATATTCCGTGATTGGACAACTGATGTAGTAATTCACGTTCTCCAATGGAGCTAATTCCAAGAGGTAAATCCTAAACGACTAAACGATGTTGCTACTAATCTGCGATTTTGCAGGAACATAAGTGAGTTTGTGATGTCATTTCGCGCCGCTTGCCGATGCTGAATATATCGCGAAAGAACGAAAAAAATGGGTGCACGAAATAGCTACAAGGCAGCAATTTCGGCATCTAATTTCCACTCGTCCACACCTTAGTGACATCAGGATATGATATTATTACAATAATATATATATATATATATATATATATATAGATAGATATATGTATATATATATACATATATATAATATATATTATATGTATATATATAATATATATATAATATATATATACATAACATGTATATATATATTATATATATATATTATATATATATATTATATATATATATATATATATTGGTATATATATATGTATGTATATATATATATATATAAATATATATATATATATATATATATACAAGCGGGCCGTGAAACATCAATAAATGATATTGTGTTACTTTGTTTAAGGCAAACATGAAGACAATATATATATATATATATATATGTATATATTATGTATATATATATATACATCATATATATATATATTACGTATACATATTATATATATATATATTATACATATATATATTATATATATACTTATCAATATTAACAAAACTGCGCTGGGGCACACCATACGCAATATATTAATATTGTTGTGCTGGCAGGTTAGATACTGTTTTCGATTTGTAAATTAACTCTTAAAGATAAGTTCAGAAAAGTCATTCCGTTAGCCTCCGGTTGGTTTCGTGTGTACGGCCAAGTACAGCCGTAAGGCGGTAAGAGTACATACAATTGACCTATGGATACCACCATCAAAGAGAACCATGATTCCAGGGACAGGGAAGCATGAACGTTTGAGGATTTGGAAAATATGTGGCTGCAATACTCAGAGATGTGAGTGACCTGTTTACAAACACTGCTACATCGATTAAGAATATGACATAAGAACACACACTATATATGTTTCTGACATCTGGCTTAGGCGAAAATAGCCACAACATGTAAATGACTTCACTGGGGATATAATATGTTACGTAGGTTGTATTCCTTTTGAAATAATCTTGAAGTAAAAGGAAGACACGATCAGCAAGTTAGACAATGTAACTGTTTCCTTTACATCACGCCATATTCCCACTATGTAACTGCATCGTTTACGTCACGCCGTGTTCACACTATGTAACTATTTCGTGTAGATAACGCCGTGTTCTCACTATGTAACTGCTTCCTGTAGATCACGCCGTGTTCCCACTATGTAACTGCATTCATGTAGATCACGCCGTGTTCCCACTATGTAACTGCATTCATGTAGATCACGCCGTGTTCTCACTATGTAACTGCTTCCTTTACATCATGCCGTTTTCTCACTGTGTAACTGCTTTCTGTAGATCACGCCGTGTTCTTACTATGTATATAACTGCATCCCGTAGACCACGCCGTGTTCCCACTATGTAACTGCTTCCTTTACATCAAGCCGTGTTCTCACTGTGTAACTGCTTACTGTAGATCACGCCGTTTTATCACTATGTATATAACTGCATCCTGTAGATCACGCCATGTTCCCACTATGTAACTGCTTTCTGTAGATCACGCCGTTTTATCACTATGTATATAACTGCATCCTGTAGATCACGCTGTGTTCTCACTATGTAATTGCTTCCTATAGATCACACCGTGTTTCCACTATGTAACTGCTTTCTTTACGTCAAGCCGTGTTCCCACTATGTAACTGCTTTCTTTACGTCAAGCTGTATTCCCACTATGTAACTGCTTCCTTTACATCACGCCGTGTTCCCAGTATGTAACTGCTTCCTTTACATCATAACGTGTTTGTCCATCAGCGTGTTACACACTGTACAACACACGCTTGATGTTTCTTACAAAAAAGCCTGATCTAGTAATCTTTTAGTGGACACATTTATTACAAAATAACATGGTATATATCTTATTACATGACTGATATACGAAAGATAATTTAGCACATGATGGTCGCCGGGAATAATATATTATTTGTAAAACAGTTGCTCTGATAGACTGTTGTATATGACTGAGTTGTGTTCTTTACGGGCTGTGCATTGAATTTTCATCATAGATGTGCGCTCAGAAAATCCCTCTGTTACGCACACAAACACACGCGCGCACGCGCGCGCGCGCACACACACACACATGTGAAAATGAATGTGTAAGAACACATTAAATTTATTCACTATACATTATAATGGTTACGTTCTTTTTGGTCTAGTCCCTGTACATGGACACAACACGAAGACCGCGGATGAAGTTCAGCGACTAGATCGCCACGCCATTAGTCTCGCTTAACCGACTCTCGCCTGGCTGCGTGACTTCGCCAGGAAGATAGTCTGGCTCTGAATGGCCCTTCTGAATGTTGTCCGCTAGATGACAACGCTGGTATACTCATGAATTAAAGCGTCATCAATTTATGAAGTTATATGTGACGTATAGTCAGGATTTGCCGTGTTTTAATAATTATTAGTATCGCTTAACCGACTCTTGCCTGGCTGCGTGACTTCGCCAGGAAGATAGTCTGGCTAAGAATCGCGTTTTGACTGGTCAATGCCAGTTAGCACGTCTATCCCCCTGAATGTTTATATATTATGTATGTATTCGATTACGAAATGAAATTACGAAATAGTGCCCGAAATAGTATTATACAAAATAAAATGAATCTTAAACTAAATAAACACAAACAAAAGTTTTGAATACTCTGCGGAATTCGAACCGAGGACACTAAAAATAGCTGCTCGACACGTTACCGACTTAGCTATCAAGATCAGCACGTTTTGTTTGTACTTCGGGGACTACTTGGCAGCCCAACCGTTGCGCGAGACATCGATTGCACTTTGTTTTGTTAAATTTGTCCTTGTTTTGTATTTATATCATGCTTCTTCACACTTAGTCTTGTGTTTCTACTCGAGCGTAAGCAAATAACGTCAATACGGAATCTTCGACAGCCACGAGAGCTGCCACCTAGTGGATATGTATGTAATTAAAAGGCATTAAACTACGAAAAAAGTTTAATGTCGGTTTATTTTGTGTGTCGCATGTTTCAGTATAACTTTAATGTTGAATAGTTGTTAAAGTATAGTATTATCTGATAAAAGTGTATCCTTATTATTTAATTTGTTATTTCATAGTTGGCCTGAGAGCCAATCATCGTCTCTACCCGAATCTGGGGTAAAGACCCCTAGCGGTAACAATGGCCGGAGCTTAATAATCCAGGCCGTAGTGATGGGACAATGCTGCCACTTCACGGCGCCTGGATAATCGAGGCTACCACGCCACTGTACTGCCGCTACTTACAACAGAGTGGTATGCTCTAGATAGGACAGGGTGGATGGTGTCACACCCAGGGGGACAATTAAGGGACAATTCTGTCTATACATTTTAGTAAAATACACACAACAATTACGATAACTAGCAAACATGCCCGTCACCTGACGGAATGCCTTGGTAGATGACAGCCATGATAGTAGTATTTACCAAGTGTTAGCAACATGCAGAATCGTTATATAAACCCATAACGCGCTCGCAAATACTAGTTGCATGTTCAAAATGACGAAGATCGGAGAGAAAATGAAGTTCACGTCAATCGATAGACCCTAGTCGTGATGTTGTCTAATTTTAAATAATATTCGTATTGCTATGCTATTGGCATCAGGGTAGATTTGAACATTATACCTAATGTGTCAGCGTCTACTTTGTGTTACCAAGTCTACGACACAGGGGCCGTTTTCCCGAAGTATTTGCCGCGCGCCCGTGATTCCTGCTATTGTTCGGTTGTGTCTTACATATTACCCGCACATTATGTTTTACGTTCAGAACAACTGACTTACCCCATAAAAGGTCAGAATCTTGACAAACGTGAGGGTATTTTGAAAATAAATATGTCTTTCGCCCTATTCTAATGGTCCCTGAAAGTATGACGCTCGAGATTCAAGCCGTCTAAGAGGAACACGTTAACCTACCCGCATACGCAAGTTCGATTTTTTAAGTATATTATATTGTACTCGCATGGGGTAGCGAAAGATAAGCATACCTTATGACGAACAGCACTGATTCACCATGGTAATTGTAATATCTATAGCGACTTTTTCGAGGACCATCAACGGGACGACTTGCCCGGTAGATGACCACGCCACTGGGGTCAGAAATGTGTTCCCGCCACACTGAGCTGCTGGTGTTACCCTCGCTAGTTGCTACGATTCCGCTCATTGGTCTACCTACAGTTGTGACCAAAGTTGTTGCCTCGCAATTCGCTACAAAGTAAAAACCCGACATGGGATTGCTGTGAAAGCGGTGGCAGACCCGTAGCTAGCTTTTTACAATGGGGGGTTCACGTTTTACTAATTCAGTCTCCAGGGGCGCCACAAGTTCATGTGGGTTATATATTTTTTCACAATCCAGAGGGCCCCACACGTTCACGTGGGGCTCATAATGCAGAAGGTTACATTTCTAACTGGAAGAACAATGAAGTGGGTGTGAGATTGGTGGTCGATGTGGTTTCGTCTTACACTCTTTCATCTTATATACAAACACCATATTAGCACCCCAACAGGCCCATAACGAGATCGTTTTTGGGGGTGCGTTTTCAGACAAAGTGGGACTCACGTGTGGTCTGTGGAGATTGGTCCCATTTTGTTGCCTAATTAAGCCTAATTTACACCCAAATGTATTCATAAAAGCCAACATGCAGTGATAGTATATTGATAATATAACTGAATTATTTACTTGAAACCCTTCGCCATGTGTGTAATTGTTTTGAATATGTTCATGAAAAATTATTAACATAATAAACGAGGCACCGATGAGTGTGGGTGTGTCCAAGTTATTTTTCAGAATAAACAGTTAAAGTGTGACATTTACAATCTGGTTTTCACTCAATTATTACGTTATATGTATATGATCTGATGTGCAAACGTTCCATAATTTATCATCAACATAATCAAGTTAGTAAAGTAACAAACATTTATAAAACATGCCCGGTAAATAAAAGCTAGATTAGAAAAAGTTGTTGTTGGTGTCAAACAGTCAAATTCCATATCCTGTACACCACACTGACTCCAGGAAACAGAAACTGTAATTTACAACTATACAGAACACAAAATGGACATAATAATTGATAATAAAGGCCCGTCACACATTACTGTCTCCTCATCAGCGATAAGGCTCCCCTTTCTGAGATCTACAAACATGCAACTAGCAACCATAGTATTTCGGCAACCATTTAGCCACACAATTACACGATTTCTCATCAGCACGCGCATTTTAAAATAGGTGAAGTTAAACTTTATTGTGTATTGGTTGGATACAATGATTCATCGAAATATTCGTTCCAGCGCAATAGTTGAATTGATGCTTTGTGTTAAGCCAGATGAGTTTGTCTACCGGGTTTGCAGCTTTTAAGAAATACACTCGCTACACATCTTAAGTTATTGATTATTGAGAACAGATTCTTTGACAGTCGATAGTTACCTTAATCTTAAACACCATACTAAAAATAAAAAGCCGCACCTCTCGTTTAATGATAGTGAGTGTTTAATGAATTATTTTATATGGCTTAATTGATGTGCTCATAATTGTTAAATCATCGTCACCCTGTTCATACACCAGTATTTTGTCTGAATCTGTCACCTCTGAGTGACTACAATTAGGACTCATAATTTGACATTTGGTGTAAAACTGGCTTCTTGTGTATTTGATTCCCCGCGCGTTTATATAACAGGAGACCCTGGGATAGTATAAAGTCCTTCTGCATGGCTAATTGGATACAGTGGTCCTTTGACACACATTCCTCTAGTCACTGCCCTTTTCACATATGACATTGGAGACTTACCCCTCAGCCAGGCTCCCATACATTCAGTGATGATCACGTAATAGATAAGGGTTCTCCCTTTATCATCTGCACAAATCAGGCTTTCTTTGCATTCCTTGTCATGCTTGAACACTATCCAGCAGCTTTTAGGAGGGGGGTTAACGTTTTTGAGAAAGATGGAATACAATTAGTGGTTCACATTTTAAAGATGCAATTTTGAGGGGGGTTTCACATTCCGTAGAAAGGGGGTTCACAAAAAGGAGGGTTCACGGCTACGGGCCTGTTCTACACTCGCCGTCTCTATATGCTGAAGAGGGCAAAGTCACTGAGACGATCTTGTCTCGTAGAGTGTTTGTAGATTAACATAATCTTACTGAACGATTGGTCACAACTTGCCGCTGTCATGATCAGAATCTGTAACGTGATGCGTAGATTTGGATATAGGCCTAAATTTGCATTGTATGGAGAAAGAAAGTAACTGTTGTGTGTCGTGATAAGTATCCCGTCATGGTTTCTGGTGATTCATCCATATCCTCGGACAGCCTCTAAAGCAACCCCTCGGTGTCATAGAAACAGTATTTAATAGTCATGCCAATATCCACTGTGGTACTTCAGGGCCTCCACCGGGTTCGAACTGCCGTTTGACATTCGTGGACCGTATCTGCATTAATTTTTCAAATCGTAGAGTTGAATGTGCAAAAAGACATACCGATTCAGTTGTCCCAAATGGTTCCTGACTGGCAGACTCAATAACAGCCAAGTTGAAACTATGAGCGTCACAACTAAAGAGCAGAATCGCGTATGTTATACGATGTTATCCGCTTGATGGGTAAGTAGACCGTCGATTCTACGCCCCCCATACCCAGCGCCCGAGTGCTAGTGCCCTTGCCCCCGGGTTACTACGCCACTGTGCGTTTGTGTGCGTCTGGCTGCGTGCGTGCGTGCATGCGTGTGTATGAGTGTATTGCGTTGTGTTTTTGTGTGCATGTTTGTGTATGAGTGTGTTTGTGTGCGTGCGTGCGTGTGTATGTGTGCGCGCATGCGTAGGACCAGTGAATGATTGAGCGCGTGTGCTATTGTATCTATGCATGCAACAGCTATCATGTCTCGTATGTATCCAGTAGGTATGTCGGAAACACTTACGGAAGGTGACGGAAATAACAAACAGAAATCGTAGTTCTGTCGGGTTCAAATGCATGGCGATTGAGATCTGCAAGACGCCGTCATTCAATATACGGAGCTGCAGACACGAGACTTGCTGAAAAACGTAGTCTATGACGTAACTATGACGTTACATAATTGCCTTCTCAACAAAAAATATACTGTTTGGAACCAGAAGACGAATTTAATTAGACCCTATTAAAGAGGCGTTATAGTGTTAGTTTTTGTTACACCAAGCGGTAGACCAACCGTTTTTCATGTTGCCATGGCGGTAGGTGAGTAACTGGCGCCGTGAGCATCGTTCTGCAGGCGCGAAGAGAGTGCGTGCGGACTCTGCTCCATGGCCGGACAGTTTGTTTTAAATTTTAGGGCATATTGACGTATTTTGGTGCAAAGGTTGGTTAAGCAGTATAGCTGGATTCAAAATAAAAAATACGTTATTGAAACTTTGAGATTCAAGCTACTGGTAAATGCAGTCACCGGATGTTGGACCTTCGGTGTCACGAAGCACAGACTTAACGAATGGTTTTATACATAAATCCACTTCAACGAAGCCTTTGTAACTCCCACTTTTGTACAAACCTGTGTGCCTTTCCACGTGAATCTCAGATTGTTGCGTTCCTATTGCAGTTCCTTCGTACATATACGTATTCAGCTGTGTTCAATCGCGCGAAGGCAACTTTGACAAGACCTTAATATTTCTAATTGACAACTATACAATCTAACTACATGATGCAGTCGTCACGTAGAAGGGCGGGGCGTGAAGGACGAATCGACATGTAAAATTCCCACACACACACGGACACATACATTATATAGGTATATATATATATATATACATACACACACACACACACACACATATATATATATTTATATATATATATATATATTATATGCTAACTAGACATATCAAATCGAAAAATAAAAATATTGTCAAACTCTTAAAATTTCTTTTGTTTTCAGTTAGCTAACATGGTGTAGTTCATAGATCTAAAATATTGTCAACATCACTTCAACCATTTTGTGTGGAATCCACCAAAAATTCGAACACTTTTTGGTGATGTTTATATAGCCTCGATTACACAGGCGCCGTGAGGTGGCAGCATATGCCCCTCACTACGGCCTGGATTATTAAGCTCCTGCCAATGTTACCGGTAGGGGGCTTTACCCCAGATTCGGGTAGAGACGATGATTGACTATCAGGCCAACTATGAAATAACAAATTAAATAAGGATATATTGTATTAGATAATGCTATACTAAGACAACTATTCAGCATTAAACTTATATTGAAACATGTCACACACAAAATAAACCGACATTACATTTGTTTCGTAGTTTAGTGCCTTTTAATCACATGCATATTCAAGATGGCAGCTCTCATGGCTGTCAACAAGTAGGCAGTTAAAACGCGACTCTGAGCCAGACTATCTTCCTGGCTAGTCAAGCAGCCGGGCGAGAGTTGTTTAAGCGAGAATAACGTTTATAAGGACACCTGCCACCTTTGATAACAAATTACAGTTTTGTTGTGAAAATACATAAAACGAAAGTTTCTAATGCTATCTGAATGTTACCAATACTATTACCATTAAACCGAAAGGAATTATTTTTCCTTTCAGGATTAATAGTCAACTCTAGAAGTTTAAAAATGGGAGAATAACCTTGATTAATGGTACGTCTAAATAACGACTATCGCTCTACAACGGAGACGAGAATGCGTGATTATCCAGTCATGGCACAGGGATGCATTCAGCCGTTACATTCCCGTGCCAGTAGCTATTAAACAATGACTAAACGGACAAGGCTGATGATAGTAACCGGGGGTTACCCTCCTCTGACCTGTTAATAACATAGATCAATACATATTTTTTAAACGGCATTTTGGGTATCCAGTGAACTAGATACGTGGTGAATGGTGTTCATAATCTATATTGTAGAATGAAAACATTGTTCGGTTGGCTATCAGTTTCAATAACATTTATATATGTAATCACAGAGGGTTCGCTACAAGATAGAAACAAATATTTGCGACACGATGGTGTTCATCTGAATTAGAAGGGGAATATGCTATATTTAAAAAACAACATACGAAGGTATGTGCTGAAATTAAAGTAATCACTGGAATGCGTACTTGTGGTGCTGCCCACACAGCCCCAACTGGGGTAAGACCACATTAAAGATTCGTCCGCCATTACCGAAAGAGTACCCTTGAAAATACCGTGTTGGTGTGATGTATAAATTAATTTTTTTCGAGCACTTTGACATGGCACATGTTAGTCCAGTGAATACTGAATGTACTACTGCATTAGATCTTTCACGAGGTAGCAATAAATATACGCTAGTCACTCGCGTATTCGCACAGTGGCTATTTTGCAGCTCGTCACCAGATTGGGGCGAAATTGAGGGGTGTCAGGTATGGGTGAATTTTTCTGAAACATGAGGTATGATAATTTCACTTGTGTCAGTGGAGTGTAAACATGCTGTGAAATTTTCAAAAAAAATCGTAAGTCAAATTTTGCAGGAAATGAAGGAAGCGTTATAATGGCCGCCTATGTAAAATTTAAATGTGGTCTTATCCCTACTGCTGACCACTTCACACATCCACATTATTATTAATAATTAACACATGGGTATTCAGTAATTATTTCGGATGGTAAACCTGTAAAAACAAAATAGGCCATTAAATCGTGTATGAAATATATATCCTATCATAGTTGTACAGGAGACGGAAACATGTGAAGCCGTACGAGCCAGCACTGCTGCAACCCGACACCCCACATGAAGCCTAATCCCCCTAACAACTACGCAATTGCACTAATACTACGACGTCTCACAGTGTCCTAAGGGCTAGGGTCATTGTTCAGTCCAGTGTTCATTGTAATTTGGTGGCCACGAGCATATCTTTCAGATTTTTCTTCTTTGAGAATGCTGTTATAAATATCGGTGTGTATATTTCTGGATATGCGGTTTGAACAATTTACAGGTGATTTTAGCTAGTTTAGCAATTGTTCGTCCCTGGTGGGAGAAGCGAATCACAAAAGGTATAATATCGAAAGAGTCCTCTCTAACATTCAGTCCCCCTGGCTGCGTAGTTTTAAGTCTTGTAATCCATTTTGATTCACAATTTCGTCTGTAAATGGTTTCCATTGAGGCGACGTCAGCAAATGGCCCTGATTCCAGGATTGTGATTCGCAAATCGGATATTGATTGACTGGCTCCGTTAAAATGCTTGGCCACTTGTGTGTAGTTGTGATGTCGTATGTCCGATCTGTGATTATTTAGACGTGTTCGGGGTTGAGTGCTTGTCTCGTGCACCCACGTATCTTGCGGGACAGGCGTTGCAGGTAATTAGGTACACCACGTTGGATGTACTGCAATTGTTGATTTTTCCTTGTGGCGGCCTCCTTGTGTTGTTAATAGGTGTGAAGTCTACAAATACCGTACAGACTAGACACCTGTTCACCTGACATTTCACGGCTTGTTCATTCCTGTTCTGATTTTTAGTGTCCGCTAGGGTAATGCTTTTAATGTGCCTAAAAAACGCGATGTATAATTCCTTTGCCTCAAGCTATGAAAAAGTGTTCATACGGCTTCCTCAAAGTCTGATTTATTGTTGCAAATCCTGTGAAATCGTAACCATTGCAACTTGAGGATACCAGAGAAGGTATGTTTAGGATGGAATGAGTCTTAGTGCAGTAGTTGATGTGTATCTGTTGGTTTAAAGTAACCTTGCTGTCAAGATGTCCCGTCGAATTAAAGCGTTCGCCTTTAAGGATAGTAGTGTCCAAGAAATCTATCGAGTGTTTACTCGTAACTGATGTTAATTTTACGCAATTTTGATGGCTATTTAGTATGTCCAAGAAAACTAGGAATTCGTCATTGCCATGTGTCCAGATCCCGAAGGTATCGTTCAAATATCGTAAATGGATTAATGGTAATTTGTTGCATTTCCTTAGTGCTTGTTTCTCCCACACAGTCATACAAAGATTGGCATAGTTGGAGGCAAATCGTTTCCCCATTGCAGTGCCAAAAATGTGAATGTAACTGTTTGATCCGAATATAAAGTCGTTGTGTTCTAAGGAAATGTTAAGTAGTTCTAAAATCTCTGCGTCTGGACGGTCAAAATCCGGGTTTCATAAAAAAAGCCTGTCTTACTGCTTCAATCCCCGAAATGTTGTCAATATTGGTGTACAGGCTTTCTACATCCACGGAGAACAGTAGCGCATCACTAGGAATTTCGATTCTAATCACTTTATCAATGAAGTATGTAGTGTTTTTAACATACGAAGTATGTGTTACTGCCAACGGGGCTACAAACAATTATTATACTCAACTATTTTATATGATTTGCTATTGCAATCGGATATGATCGGTCGTCCTGGAGGCATCTGCGGCTGAAGCCATTTATCTTTAGCCTTATGAATATTGGGTAATAGATAGAGCAGACGTGGCCGAGGTGTATCGGTGGCTCTAAATAATCTCGTTTTTTCTTGGATATGTAGCCTGTTTGTCGTAGTCTGTCTAGTGTTGCAGAAATGCAGACTGCGGCTTGTGGATAGACCGGTGTGTTAAGTTTAGTATAATGTGGGGCGCAAACAACTTTTCGCAGTGACTGGTATAATTTTGATACATCTTTGCGACATCCTAGGCAACCAACTCTGCATTGGCTGCCTCAAGGTCTTCTCTTGAATGTGTGTAAGTCATTGTCTTAACGAGGAACAGCAAGGGGGACGATGCTCCTTCCGTATTGCATTTCTGGCCTCCCACAAAAGCTCCACATGGCTTGGAGAAGGTGAAATACACAAAGTACAAGACTAGCATTTGGATATATTATTAGGAAGAATTTATACATCGCCATGTCTCCGGGTTAAAAAGCTGCTCAAAGGCGCTAACAATATAAAACAAGTAAATATACATATACAAGCAAAATAAATAAGTTAATAAATATGTATAATAAATCGTTAAGTAATAAGATAAAGCAATGCGTTAATTCAATAAAATAAATAAATTGAATACATACTAAATTGTCTTGGTAAATTAGATATGCATAATATTAAGAAGACAAGCCAAATTTTACGATAACTAATAAAACATTAAATTTAGTTAAAAACGCATAAATGGTCAACTTCACTTAAATGTCACTTCTGCTAGCAACATAGTGTTCTATACTCTATACGGAAGAGATGTGTCTTTAACAATGTCTTGAATGTTGTCACTGAGTTATTGTCTCTGACAAGCAATAGGTAGTTTGTTCCACAATGTCGGCCCTGCCACCAAGAAGGACCGCCGACCATACCACTCAAGGTGGTACCGCGGTACTGTCAATAGACCTTGAATGGCGGATCTCAATGATCGTGTCGGTGAGTACGGTGTCGCCAGTGACGTCGGATACTCTGGGGCGAGGTGTTGAACAGCGCGATACACGTGTAAGAGAATCTTGAATTCGATTCGTTGGTGAACTGGCAACCTATGAAGATTGAATAGAACTGGTGTGATGTGACATCTTCTGAGGGTCCCAGCAATGAGCCGCGCTGCAGAATTCTGGACCATCTGCAGCTTATGCAGCAGCGTCTCAGGCAAGCCATAAAGTAGCGCATTGCCGTAATCGACGCGAGACATAACTAAAGCATGGACAATTGTCTTGCACGCAGCGGTAATGAAACATTTCCTGATCCTGGCGATGCTGTGAATATGGCAGTATGCCACCTGACAAACACGGCGTACGTGCCCCACCATTGACAACTTAGTGTCGTCAATAGTAACACCGATGGCCCGAATACATGGTTTCGGAGCGATGTAGCAGCTACATACATCAATGGCTAAATCAACGGGAGGCTGAACATGTTTATGGTTACGCACAGCGGAAATGACGACGAGTTCTGTTTTACTCTCATTTAGAAAAAGGTTGTGGGATGCCATCCATGATTTCACGTCAGCGGTACATCGCGTTATGCGGTAAATGGCAGTTGTAACGTGCACTGGCTGGTATCGTCAGCATACATGTGAGTAGTTAGTAGGATACACATGCCCCAAACCACGCCCCCTGTTGTATCTAACTACGTGCATAAAAAACGTCGATTTCAAAATCGGGAACATACTTATAAAAAAAAGATCAAAGGCTTTTTGGTAACCTGAGTGGAATCGGGAACATACTTATAAAAAACGTGATTGATGGCCTGTCACTTTTTGTGACTGAAAAGCGCCCTCTAGTGGTTAATAACAACGTCCTAGTTACGGCGTCCTTAGTTACGGCGTCCCTAGTTACGGGGTAACGCCATCTAGCGAATAATAATAGCGTCCCTAGTTACGTGATAATGCCATCTAGCGAATAATATAATAACGGCGTCCCTAGTTACGATACGGGGGTATAGCAGAAACCAATGTGGTTATGTTAAAACCACCGTGGTTACGATAAAATCACCGTGGGTACGAATGCACTAAACCCAGTGTGACCGAGATTAGCCGCTGTACCCTGGATAGGCGGCCGTGGTGAAAGTTGAGACGCGGCCGGTCGGCCTAGATATGGGCGGCTGAAAATAGATCTACGGCTGGGACTTTGTTAGCCGGATTTGTAATGATGCTGAAATAAACTGGTTGGCTTTATGGAAACAGCGCTTATGCGTGCGTTTAAAGCGATAATCAGCGGCTTGTTTTATCGAGGTAGCGGCGTGTTAAGCGGTGGACAAATGGATGCGGAATGACGGTATGTTTATTATGCTAGCAAAACGAAACGAGTGGGATATATAATTTAAAAAAGCTGTAAGCAACGGTAACTTATAGGTAATAGAAAACGAGTGAACGTGAACGGTGTATTTTATTGAGGGACAGCGCGACGGTGGTTTGAAATTGGCGGTGCGCTGTCCGAATGTCCCAAGCGCAGTAATTGAGCAGATCGCGTACGAGCGGCAATACGCCGACGTTTCAATGCCGTAGATGCATCTATCGGCGTTAATGATAGTTCATTAAAACCATGTCGTTCAAAGAGTTCATCGACTGGTGGTGGTGTGTACCAGGACCCATTCGCCCCGAGTACGGTGAAAGATGTCATGAGACCGTCGGGTTGATCGACTGTGGTCGGGTCGACCTCCGTCAACGCCGGCCCGGTGGCGTCCAACGAAGCCTCCTCCTCGGGTGTTGTTGGCGGTCGTGGCACCCCGGTGACACGACATAGGGGAACTGTCATGTCTAAGTATGCGCGTGTCGGCAGGATGACGGCGCGTCGTAGGTGGTTTCTGTGAATGAATCATTTGGTAAATAAGTGAAGTGTATAGGAAAAATAAATAAAAGAACGAAAGCATTAAATAGCAGTAAATAAAATATGAAAATAGTAAGTTACCGGAAAAGTAAATAGCACGTTTGCTATGTAGTAGATAATGAATATTTTGTTGTTGTTGTTATGATAACTGTGAATAGAAATAACCTCTGTCATATATGAAAAGGGAAGTTTTGAAAACGAAATGTATTTAAAACTGACAGATCTAAGAAATAATTAAAGAAGAAATTATAAATCGGGGTAATAGGAAAAGAAAATAACCACTAAAATAAACTTATAGTTTAATATGTAAATGAAGAAATAAGAGTTATATGAAAATGACCTCTGTCATATATGAAAAGGGGAGTTTTGAAAACGAAATGTATTTGAAACTGACAGCTCTAAGAAATAATTAAAGAAGAAATTATAAATCGGGGTAATAGGAAAACAAAATAACCACTAAAATAAACTTATAGTTTAATATGTAAATGAAGAAGTAAGAGTTATATGAAAATAAGAAGTACCTTTGTTCTATTGCAGCGGCATTTGTTGACGTAGGTAGCGCTCGGGATGTGGCCATGACAAAGAATGAGCGAACCGGTGCGTTGTTGTGTAACGTTAGGTATGTGTTAAGAGCGCATGCGCAAAAGTTATGTAAAAACAGTGAAAGGAAAGATATCAAAATATCAATAAGTGACCGTTTAAATACCAAAATGAACCGTTGCAACCGCTTAGTTAGGGATCAGGCATATTGTGGAGTGTTAATAATAGAGAAATTCGATGTGAAAGTAACATTTAACGCAGGACGTACTAAAGTGACCGTGTAATTTTTTTCTTGGCGCTGGATGGTGACGCAAAACAGCTGTGACGCTAATGGGGGTTTCTTATCGTGAAAGGAATGTGAAGCGCGAACAATGCTTTTTCCAAACCGTAAACGACGGGTTAAAAGTATGAATTTAAGCGTTGTGTGGGATCAGTGGCGTGTAGGGAATTAAGTGGTGTGGTTATTGTAGAAAAATTGGCTGTAAATAAACGTTTGTCAACGAACGCACTACATGACCGTCTGATTTTTTTCCGGAAATAAAAGTCATCGGATACTAGGCGGTTATGCGTTGTAATAGAAACATCGATTAGGGGGGTATGCGTTAAGTACGCATGCGCCGTATGTTGCCTATATAAAGCGGTGGAAAATTTTGTATGAGGTATAATGCAAGTGGTGTGACTGATTTCAGCAGCAACAGCCGTAGAAGTTCTTCAACCTCGAGAATGGCCGAGCGCGACGAGATGACTGCACCGTTGAAAAAGATGAAGGCGATGCGCAAGCAAGCGTGTAAGGCGAGCGGTAGTCAACAACAGCCGCCTGCGGAAGTGACCACACCAGCTGCTAAGAGACCCTTGTTGGTTGCGTCCTCGTTTGGTCGTAAACGAGGGGCAGAAGAAGCGGGGTTGGCGGCACCGCTGACTAGACGGGCCTCGCTTGAGCGAGAATGCAGCACTGCAACGCCATCACAGGCTACCTTGGTGAGTGTAAGGGAACTGGCCGGTTCTAAGAACGGTGTCTACAAGCTTAAGACTTCAGCATATATCGAGGCAGTGAGTTATCGTGATAAATGCACGTACAGGGGCTGTTCCCAATGTCGACGCAAACTGTATGAAAACACAGACGGCGTGATGTTATGTCGAACCCACGGGGAACCTGATAAGGTAAAAAATTACTTTGCTTTGCGTGTCATGATTCGAGATGGAGATGACGAAGAAGATGAAATGTGGCTGACTTTGTTTGACACGCAAATGGCAAAGCTGGTTGAGTACCGGGTTGATTACTTGGTGGAGTTAAACGAGGAGGAACTTCGCGATACTGTACTTGAGTTGGCCGGCACTAAAGTGGATATCAGTGTTCGTAAGACTACCTGGGGAGGTGAGCCGTCGTATACGGTGCGCACACTGAGGAGAGTCGTTGATGGTAATGGGTTTCTTGTGTTATAGGAGGCCCCGCTGGTGACGGCATTGCTAACTAGTAAACCGACTAGTGATGAAGCGGCGCGCTTACTAGCCGAGATAGCGGAAAATTACGTAATGGCCTGGTGTGCGGCTTACGAAGCAAAGAGAGCCTACTAGAAAGACGCTCAGCCTATATAAAACATGACATTTATTTGTTGTATGTCTACAGGAGGTGCGGCGAATTCTGCTGGAAATGTTAGCCAATAATGAACGGATGTGCGAGATACGCCGAAGTTGCCCTGTTCGTACGAACACTACTCGATCGTTCGGTGACGGATAGTGAGAGGAAAGACGCCTCGTTGATGGCTCGTGTTAATGCAGCAAAAGAGGTGGATTAATGATAATAATGTGTTTTGTAGAGAGCGCGACGGCCCGAACGCGCGCACGCTCGCCGTGGGAAATGTGTGTTTGTAGGCACCTGCTTTTGTGCTGTAGGGATGCGCGGGCGATGTCGATAGCGCCTTGGATGCTATCATTGAGGAGGCGCTTGGTACACCACCGCCTTACGAAAGTTTACACCAGCTTGTACCGTTGGACGCGATGCAACGACGCGTCGTCGAACCGGGGCGTGGTCAGGTGGCCTGTCGCTATGAGCGACATGCGATGGCCCTCCTCGCTGAGCACCTCGGTGAGTTGATATTGGAGGCGGCGCGCGATCGATGCGGTGCTTGCGAAGTGAACGAGGGATGCCCGTACGTGCATATGATCGGCTATCGGGCGGGTAGGCCTACTCGTGAGTACGCACGGCGCTACGAGAACGTAGTCGAACTCGTCACGCAACACTTCAACGTAGTGTTGGACTCGTGTCTGCAGCACTCACTGATACCAACCTTCATACGTCTGGTGGAGTTACTACACGCGAAGGCGCACGGACAGCAACCGGGACGAGCTGGGGAATTGTATTTGGTACAGTTCGTATCCGACTGGCTCCTCGGTACGAATTGGCGCGAATTCGTCAATCGATCTCGACTAGAGTCGGCAGTGCACGTCTACGTACAGTGCAGAAGCGGTCTTTAAATTAAAAAACGAACATTACTGCCTATTCTGCTGATTTTGCTTAATATCGCTTTTCGTTGTACGACACGCTTAATAAAACGTTGAAAATGTACGTTCCTCGTTTCCGAGTTAAGACACACACACACACACACACACACACACACACACACACACACACACACACACACACACACACACACACACACACACACACACACCACACACACACACACACACACACACACACACACACACACACACACACACACACACACACACACACACACACACACACACACACACACACACACACACACACACACACACACACACACACACACACACACACACACACACACACACACACACACACACACACACACACACACACACACACACACACACACACACACACAAACACACAAACAAACGGCAAGATGGTAATGTTCCAATACTACGATTTTCTAAGACGTTTCTCCATCTTCTTCGCCTTGCTGCATTGCGGGGGGTCCATGTCACTCAGTTGCTTCTTCTGCTTTTTCTTGTTATTTCCCTCCATTTCTTGGATGTTTAATATATAATATACACGTGGTGTATCATTAGTCGTTACTTAACAAAACCACCACCCCACTTAACAAAACCGCCACCCCATACGCGTCGCTAACAAAGACACCACACCACGTGTGTCCCGTACCTCGATATCATTAGTCGTTACTTAACAAATCCACCACCCCGTTACCTAACAAAACCACCACCCCACTTAACAAAACCGCCACCCCATACGCGTCGCTAACAAAGGCACCACACCACGTGTGTCCCGTACCTCGATATCATTAGTCGTTACTTAACAAATCCACCACCCCGTTACCTAACAAAACCACCACCCCCACATTACATCACTCACTGCGCATGTCCGTACCTCGTTATAAATAGAGGTATTCGAAAAAGTAGCAGCACAAAGAAAAGTATGCCACCTACTAGGTGGCAATGTCCGAAATGCGGTGCTTATTTCTCGAAACAGTCGACGTTAGAGCGACACGCGAAGAGTTCGAAACGATGCGGCGATGACGCGCTATGCGTAAAGCGACGAGAGTGTCCGAAATGCGGCGTAACGTACAGTACGCGCGCCGTGATGCTACGACACCTGAGGGGATGGTGCGGTCAGCCGGCGGTGTCGTTACCTCCCGATGATAATCCACCACCACCACCACCACCCGATGCTCTTCAGCGCGTCGTGGACGAGCATCGACGTAGCATAGAGACGTCGGTAGCGCTCGGTGTCGTACAGTCCCGTTACAACTATCGTATGACCGCCTGTACGAGTACGCGGGTGCTCGAACCGCGTCTGAGGGTTATGTTTAGCGAACAAAAGAATGCGTTTAAAATAAACGTAAGCTATGGTTTCGTGTTACGCCACAAGGTATCGGGTCGTTACCGCTATTTTCATTCGTCCTGTAACTGCTGCGGTCGCCTTCTCGAAACACCCGCCCTCGTAACCGATAGCCGTTCTTTCGAACGATTCCTCGATCTCGTGCGCACGACCGACGTACTACAGTACGTCATCGCGCAGCGCCCCGATTCGGAGTGGTTGGTCGAGCTCGTAACGAACGCCACCTACTTCGTGAACGCCATCCTAAACCATCCTATCGGGTGCGTTGGCACCGCGCTCCCCGCCTACGTACGTAACAACATCCACCTCGTGGCGTTGACGAATACTCGGGGAGGCAAGCCCTACGACGATCCTCTATGCCTCTTCCGCTGCATCGCCCTCCATCGGCAAGGTGGTGGTGGTGGGAGGCACCTAAATACAACCCGTTTAACGCGAGTAGCTAAACAACTGAGCGCGCGCTACGCCCCGAAGCCGATCGGCGTGCGCCTGAACGAACTGGAACGCGTGGAGACGTTTTTTCGTATCAACATCGTCGTCTATCGACTAACGGCGACTGGCGCCGCCGAACTAGTCCGTCGATCGCTCGAAGCGCACCCCACAACCCTGAATGTCAACCTGTACGAGAATCACTTTTCGTACATAACCGATCTGCGCGCGTACGCGAAAACGTACAAGTGCTCGAAATGCGGCAACTCCCTCTGGCGGTACCCGTCACTATTACGACGTCACGAAGCGACGTGCGAGGGCGGTGTTCGTCACGTGTTTCCCGGTGGCGTCTACCGACCGAAGCCGTCCGTATTTCAACGACTCGACGACGAAGGTATCGACGTCGGCGACGACGATCTGCGCTACTATCCGTACCGCGCGACCTTCGACTTTGAATGTTATTTCGCCACCAACGAGCTACCGCCGGATACCGATAAATGTCGGTGGCTAGCGCGACACGAACTGCTCAGCGTGAGCGTCGCGTCGAACGTGCCAGGACACGAAGCGGCGCGCTGTTACGTCACGACCGGTGATTCGGCCGACCTAGCGCGTCGCCTCATCGATGACCTGGAAGCCGTGAGCGCGGCGGCTTGCGCGCTTCTACGCCCCCGCTACGACGCGGTCTTTGAGGCGATCGAAGCGCTCGATAAAGACTGGCGGCAACGAAGTGACGACGACGCCAAGGACGCGTCACCGTACGCCGCACTCGCCGACCGCCTGTGGACGCACCTTCGTCAAATGCCCGTACTGGGTTTCAACAGCGGTAAGTACGATTTGAATGTCGTCAAAAAGTACTTGACCCCCCTGCTCATAACCGACGACGCGCAGCACACATCGTCGACGTTCACGATTAAACGACAGAACGCTTACATGTGCCTGACGACGTCGACGTTGAAATTTCTGGACATAACTAATTACCTCGCGCCCGGTGTCAGCTACGAGCGCTATCTGAAAGCGTACGACTGCGCGGCGACCAAGGGGTACTTTCCGTACGAATATATCGACGCGTTGACGCGCCTGGACGAGACCGTCCTACCGCCGCGCGAAACTTTCTACAGCCACCTGAAACGCGAGGGAATCTCCGCGGAGGCTTACGAAATTTGTGCGACGGCATGGCGCGACGAGTGCATGACGACGATGCGCGATTTTCTAATCTGGTATAATAACCGAGATGTGGCGCCGTTTCTCGAGGCCCTCGAGCGGCAGTTCGCCTTCTATCGCCGTCAGCGCATCGACATGTTTAATGACGCCATCAGCGTACCGGGGTTGACGTTGTTGTACCTATTCAACGACCTGCCGTCGTCAATCCATTTCTCGTTGTTCAACGAACCGAACAAAGACCTGCACCGCCTACTGCAGTCGCAGATCGTCGGCGGTCCATCGATCATCTTCTCGCGTCATCAAGAAGCCGGCGTGACGTCGATTCGAGGCGGTGACAACACGTGTCGTTCGATAGTGGGCTATGACGCGAACGGTCTCTATCTATCGGCGATGATGCGGGAAATGCCGACGGGTTGGTACACGCGCCGACGCGCGGAGAACGACTTTCGAGCGGAACACGTGCACCGCTACGGTCGTATGGCCGTAGAGTGGTTGACGTACGAAGCGGAACGAATAGACGCCCCTATACGACACCAGTTGAACGGCCGCGAGAAGCGCATCGGTAAGTACCGAGTCGACGGTTGGTGCGCCGCCACGCGAACGGCGTATCAATTTCACGGTTGTTTCTTTCACGGCTGCCCGATATGCCAGACGCACGTGACGACGAACGCCGTCAACGGTCAACCGATGACGACTCTGTACGCCGCGACGATCGCCGTGACGGCCTACCTGCGCCGCCACGTTGACGCCGTCGTCGAAATGTGGGAGTGCCAGTGGCGAGTCGTGAGACCCCCCGTCGTGACGCGACCCGACGCGAGGCGCGTAACGCACTCGACGATACTGGCGGGTGTACGCGACGGCTCTCTATTCGGTCTCGTGCAGTGCGATATCGCCGTGCCGGAAGCGCTGCGCGCTAAGTTCGCCGAAATGCAGCCCGTATTCAAGAACGTCGATATCGCACGCGACGACCTCAGCCCGTTCATGCGCCGCTACGCCGAGTCACACGAGCTACTCACCCGACCTCAACGGACGCTCGTTGGTAGCTACTTCGGCACGGCGATCGTACTCGCCACGCCCCTTCTACGCTGGTATCTGGAGCACGGGCTCGTCGTCGCGCGCATCTACCAGGTGATCGAGTACACGCCGATCGCCTGCTTTCGTCGTTTCGGCGATACGGTGTCGACGGCGCGACGCGAGGGCGACGTCGACCCCGATAAAGCGATCATCGCCGACACCTTCAAACTACTCGGCAACAGTTCGTACGGGAAGACGATTACGCGCGTCGATCGGCACCGGGATATCAAGTACGCTACGTCGGTAGGCGCCTCGCGACTCGTCAACAACCGTCGCTTCCGGCAACTCGACGTCGTCGTCGACGACGAGCTGTACGAGGTGGCGCTGAATAGGCGCACCGTCGTCTACGATCTGCCGATTCAAATCGGTTATTTCGTGTATCAATACGCGAAATTACGAATGCTGGAGTTTTATTACGACTTCGTCGACGCCTACATTCCACGCCCGCTCTTTCAGTACTGCGCTATGGACACCGATTCGGCGTACATAGCCCTCGCGGGTCTCGACATCGACGCGCTCGTACCGGAAGCGATGCGCGAACACTACTTCCGGACGCGATCGCTCTGGTTTCCGGCCGAGTGTTGCGACGCGCACGTGGACGCGTACGTACGGTGCCGCGTCGCCGGACTGACGTGGGAGGGTGGTGACTGCTGCGCGCGCCGTCTTCTATTCGATCGTCGAACGCCGGGTCTCTTCAAAGAAGAGTGGCGCGGCGACGGAATCGTGGCGCTGTGCAGTAAGACGTACTACTGCTTCGGCGGCGACTGCGGCGCGAAGTACAGCACGAAGGGATTGAGTAAACGTCAGAACGATATCGACGAGCACGACTTCCTCGCCGTACTGCGCGACCGACGCAGCGGCGTCGGTTGGAACTACGGTTTCCAAGTGAAAAACTCGTCCGTGTTGACGTACGTTCAAGAGCGCGCGGCGTTGAGCTATTTCTACGCTAAACGCCGCGTGCTCGACGATGGCGTCACCACGGCGCCGATACTCGTCTAACTCGTATAACTAAACCTACCCTAGGGGTGGGGGGCCGCCTAGGGGTAGGGTTCTGTATGTATGTATGTATGTAGGTAGGGTAGGATAATAATAAAACAAACACAAGTGCGTACATTTCATCGTCGTTGTTTTTTATTACTACTACTACTATACACGTAAAAGCGAAGCGTTAATGCAATGGCTTTAGCCAATCGAATACGAGACAGTCATTAGCCACCCGATCGGTGCCGAATATGTTCTGGAACGCCGTCAACGGCATGCCGCGACATCGGAGGAGTAGGTAGGCGACGCAATATTGGCCGCACACGTTAGAGACGACGCTCTGCAGTCTCTTGTCGTTGTACGTCCACGCGTCGCCGCAGTGTCGGTGCAGGAAGGTGCGGAAGTCGGCGTGCAGCGGCGGAAGACCGTACGAATCGAAGTACTCGCCGACGCCTCGGGGGTCGACGTAGACGGCCACCCAGTGCTCCCCCGGTTCGCCGCCGTCGTCGGTATTGCACACGAAGGCCATCGGGTAAGTGGTGGCGGTGGTGGAAAGTAGCGCGTCTTTAGGTACGACGCCGCGGACGGTGTATTTAGCGTACGCATCGAGTTCGAGGCGACGCAGCAGTTGGAACGTATCCATTACGAGGTACAGTCGTACAGGACGTTCCGGGTCCGATCGATTTCCATCACCGTCTCGAATTCCGCGTACACGATGACGTTCACCGGTCGGGGTAGCGGTATCGAGAACTGTATGTTAGCGCCCACGCTCCCCTGACGCGCGACGTTGAAATGGTCCCCGTCGCAGCAGTCGGGGGTTAGGTCGAAAGCGAAGACGGTGTAGCCGGCTTCGAAGTCCGATCGCGATATGTCGTTCCCCTCGTCCTCGCCCGCCTTTCCGGTGGCCTCGAAGAGATTCATGTAGCTTCGTATGTACCGGTGGTGCGGAAAGTCCGGTTGCAGCGGCTTGCTCGGCACCTGACGTCCGTCGACGTTGAGCGCGAGGAAGTTTATGTCGTTGTGATGCGCGTTGAACGGATTTCTAGTGTAGTCTCCGTTGTAGGCGGCGTTGTCGATCATCATCAGGATTATGCGTTTCGGAATCGTGCCCATGTACAGGTTCTCGTGCGTGTGCGATAGCGTACCCGCGGTTATCGAGAACGACTTGCAGTCGACGCGGCGCATCGGAAACTTAGCCGTTCCCAAAAGCCACGCTTTGATATGACCCAGCTGGACTTCCGGGTTCAACTTCACTTTTCGGACTTCCAGGTAAATCGAACGTATCACGATATGCCACCCCGGCGCGGCAGCCGCGCCCATGAGCGCGAAGGCGTCCTTCGACTGGATCATGCGTATTTTCGTGTCGACGCCGCTCGGTAGGAGGAGGTTTAGCATAAACGCGTCGACGTGCAGGCGTCCCATCATGTCCACCTCGGTACTGGCCGCCGTCAGATCGCGTCGCGCTACGAACCCGGTGTTATCGTCCCCGCGCGCGTTCATGTGTCCGGCGCTATCTTTGTACCACAACGACCCCGTGAGATGCGATCGTTTCGCGTCGCTACCGTAACTCAGCAGGGTCTCGATGTAGGCCCGGTACGCGTACGTATTGGTCGACGGCGTCACGAGCGTACCGTTCAGCGACACGTCGATTTGACTGAACAGCGAATGAAGGAAATTGTTGACCGGCGCCACATTGGTGCCGGCCGCCAGATCGGTACCGTCCCCCTGAACCACTTTGAAGCGGACGTACATTTGAAGGCTCGCCAGGTCCGTATAGTCGTTACCCGACCCTGGAATGAGGAACTCGATAGGACCGCCGGCGTCGAGAGCCGTCAGCGGTTGGTAGGCGGTCCGATAACTGCTCTCGATGCTCTTCTGCGTCACCGGTCCGGCGAACAGGTCCAGTTCGGCCTTCACGCCCTCGCACGCTGTCTTTACGAACGCCATCGTTACGCGTCGAATATATCGACCGGTCGACGTCCCCGCTTCCGTCTACTGACGGTCGTCGCCGTTCGACGCTGCTTCTTTATAGGCGGTCTTTTTTTCACCCGTCTCTTCTTCGGCGCCGGCCCTTTCAATAGGCCGTCGAGAAGATCGACGCCGGCCTCCTTCGCGCGTCGTTTTACCGACGCTTTCAGATTGCCGCCGCCGACGACGTCCCGCGCCACGTTCACGCCGGTTTTGAGCGCTCGTTTTCCCAACGCCAGGGCGCCTCTCTTAAAAAGCGGCATGACGCTTCGAAACAGGCTCCCGAAGATATTACCCAGACCGTGTCCGCGCTGACCTCGACTGCCGATGAATACCGGTAGTTGACCGCCTACCTGTCGAACGTAGTAGTCCTCGTACGGGTTCGGCATGGTTAAAACAATCTCGATTTACAGCGTCTGATGTGAAGCGTCGCCACTAGCTTCCCCCGCTCGAATGGTATCGGTTGACCGCAATCGTCTCTTATATCGACCTCGATCGTATCGAATTGATGCCGCAGCAGCTTCACGTATTGGACGCGATCGAACGTTTCCGAAATAACGCTACCGTTCGTACCGAAGACGGCGATATTTCGAAGAAGCGGTGCGTACACGTCGCCGACGACGCGCGATTCCACGAGATCCGTGTACACGTACAGGGTGTCGACGCCCGCCTTCATGTCCACCGTATTTCGACCTTCGTACGCGTACGTGTACGAGGCGGGGGACGTCTCGATAATGACGACTTCCGGTTCGGGCCCCAGCATCGGCGGACTTACGATGACGTTCTTGTGGAAACCTAGCACGCTCTTCAGACGACCCGTATCGGGTAGGGTAAAGGCGACACCCGCCGTCATACGCAGCGTTATTCGGTTAGAGACGCCGCTGTACTTTAGCTGCACCCTCACCTTATCGGTGCACAATTTCCTTATCGCCTCGTTGAGCTCGCGCAGTAGCAAGAAAACGTTGTTGTAGAAACCGTGAGTAATCGTACCCTGTCGGTATATCCCGATACCGTCCATGGTAGTGAAAAGACCCACCTCACCGTGCCGCGCCGACAGGTAGAAGGTAGCGTCCGCCTCTCTCACGTTGTACCACGTGTGCGGATACTGTAGCGTCACCAGTCCGCATTCCCATTCCCCGCCGGTCAGGTCGAACCGTCGCGGCAGCGTCGTGATGTAGTGCGTCAACGTATTTTCGGGGTGCCGCTTCGTAGACGCGTTGCTCGGTAGCGTCAGGTAAAAGTCAGACGATACCGCCATCGTCTCGTCGTCGTCGTCGACCGCCGCCGCTCATAGACGGGCTCGGGAGAAGATAACCGAGACAGCTGCTCAACAGCGCCGTCCACAGATTGGAGTCGCCTTGACCCCGCGTTAAATTGTATATACTAACGGCGATGACGAAGTACAGGACGATGACCTGACAGAGGAATACGATTTCGGCCTTTGGGCATTCGTTACCGCAGAGCCGCCATGGATCGGGTTCGTGGACGGTGGAGTCGTCGGCGTTCTCGACGGCGTCGACGGAGTCCTCGTTGGTAGTCGTCGTCGGCCTCTCTAAACCAGTAGCGGCGTCGACGGAGTCCTCTTTGGTAGTCTTCTTCGTCGGCTGCTCGTCCCTCGCCTCCATAGCGCCACTGAGGTCTGCGGGTACAGCAGGGCCCCTTATACGGGGGGAGCGCCGTTCCACCGCATAAGCACGACTCGTGCAGTCGCCAGCATTCCTCGTGACGCGTCCAACGCATGCTATAGGTCCACGAGCGTCGCGGCGTCGATCCAACTGTTGAAGGAGGCCGGGTAACCGCTCCATTTCACGAGCGCCTCCGAACCGCCGCCGCGACGACGCCGCCGCCGCTGCAGAACCGCCTCCACTCGATACAGTTTGTCCTTCGGAACGACTACGCGTTGTACTTCCTGTTCGTAGAAGGCGCCCTCTACCGGTGTCCCCGCGTCGTCCTTCAGGCGATAAACGGGGGGTTCGGACGGATGCACCTCTACGACGGTGAAGAGCTCCTCGCTCCAATTAGGCATGTATCCTTTTTTGAATTGACCCCTCGTCTTACTGATACGCACGCGATCGCCTTCGCGAAGTTTCGGTTTTTTTCCCCTACCACCGCCGCCGCCGCCGTACAGGCGTTGCCATACCTCCTCCTGATTCGTCGCGTCGACGCTCGCCGGCGTCCTACCGATGCTTCGATGATAGGCGTTGTTGTACGAATGCACGAAATCCGGTAACGCCTCTACGTAGCGCAGCGTCTCGTGTTTCGTAAAATAACGCCACATGCGCGTTTTCAAAGTCCTATTGAAACGTTCCACGACGCTCGCTTTAGTCTCCTCGTTATGCGTCACGAAATGATGAACGCCGCGACTCTTTAGGAACGTTTGCAGGGGTCGATTCAGAAACTCGGTCCCCTTATCGGTCTGCAGCGCGTTCGGTGGCGGCGCGTCGTTCAGCAGACGCTCGAAGGCCGCGACGAGCGATGCGCCGGACTTATTCTTCAACGGAACGCACCACGCCCGCTTCGAAAACACGTCGATTACCGTCAATAGAAATGTTATACCGTCGTTGTGTTTTTTTAACCTAGTCAGATCGACCAGATCAGCTTGCCACTGCTGGTTTTGACCGCCCACGATAACGCAACGTCGTTTGAAACGTCTTTTAACCGGTTTGTGTAGAGTATAAGCGTCCTGCGCCGCTAGCCACCTCTCGACATCCGGGCGTCGTCGACCCCCCTTTGACGCGCGGTGCAACGCGTCGACACCTCCGTAACTCCCCGCTCGTTTCGGATCGAAGTAGAGTTCATTCAGTTCAGCGTCGTCATCGTCGTTTCGTTTTCGAAGGTTTCGTTTTGGACGACGACTCCACCCGGACACCATGACGATGACGACGACGATCGACGAACGACGACTATTATATAGAGAGCGATAACCGCGATGACGATGAGACCAACGACGGCGACCGTTCGTTGTATTGACGGCATCGTCACATCGATTCCCAATCGTCCAACGCTCTCTTTCTAGAACGTCGTCTTCGCACCGCCTTTCCCGCTGAACTGACCGATCCCGTCGCCTCCTCTCCTTCTCTTGACAGCCGCCGCCGCTCCATGTACTCCCGATAGCGCGGGTTGCCGACGAACTCCATAGGAATGTTCATACCCTTCATACTCAACCCGAAAGCGCGCCATCCTAGGGGCTGCGTCGTCTTCGTTCTCGTTCGCATGAGATCGTTCACTAGATCGACCATGTTACTCCCCGCGATCGTTTTACCGTCGTACACGAATTCGCCGCGTTCGTTCCATCGACACAAGGGATCGGCTTTCATTTTCGCGATAAGTAGACTCGCCTTCCCTTTCAGCGTTTTCGGCATGCTGGCTACGATTTCGCGCTCTACGGCCTCCGATGATGGTGGTGGCGCCGTGGTCTGTGGTAGCTCGCCGCCGTCGGCGTTGACCATCGACACGCGTACCGGTTGCGCCGTTCGAGCCGCCTCTATAGTGTTGTAGCGACTCAGCAGCTGATTGTACGACACCACCTTATCGCGCTCGGATAAATCCGATCGCTCTAGAATATCTTTCATGTCGCTGTCCAGGCTACTCAGTACACGTAATCGAGGGGTGCTGCTCGACTGCTGCTGCTGCGGTTGAAGGAGACTTTCCACCAATCGCGGGTCGACCAACGCCATCTTCTTCGCGTACTGCATCGCTTAACCCCCGATGAACTGTTTGAGTAGTGGCAGGAAAACGGTGCTCGCTAACGGCGCTAGCAGGGCCGTCAGAAAACCACCCGCCCCCGTTTGCAAGATGGCTCGTTTCCGCTTCACCGGAATTCGTTTGTTGACCAAGTCACGCAGGTGATCTCTGTATTTTGTCAACACGCGTTTCTGCTTCGGCGACACCTTCACGTTCCCTCTCAGAATATTGTACGCGCAATCGCATAGACTACATATGAGACCGACCTCCGAGTGGGCGAGCACGGCTTTTCGCAGATCTACGTTCCGCTTATGTCTATCCATCAACTGCAGGGCGAAAACGTGTCTCTTCAGACGTCGCGCCGAAACGTCGTCAGTCTTCGGTCGTCGCTTCGCCGCTACCACCGCGCGTCTTCCCGGCATACCGACTAATGCGTACGCGGCGACGTCCCTCTCTACTTATAGTTGACCACCACCACCACCACCACCCTTCCGTACGTAGACGTACTGAAGGGGGTCGTCCGGAAATATACACGTACGCAGGCGCATGTACTCTTCCGTTTCCTGTTTCAGGTCGACGAAGAGATAGCCGTACGCCGGCGACGTCGCGTTTTTGAAAGACTCTATCATGTACTTGACCTCTCCCGGATACATCTGTTTCGCTAGGTGACCTACTTGACCAACGTCTCGGGGGTTCTTAAATAGTGCTAGGTATTGGGCGTTCAGGCTGATTGTGCGGTTTTCTCCCCCTTTCGGAAACATGTTCTGTCGGAGTTGTACGACCGACGTATTACAATGATGACTTTTTTTAGTAAATAGCGCCGTCACCCCACTATCGGCTTCCTCCATGAGGTCGTCGAGTACTAAAAGCGTCCTCTTTTTACCGTCTAAATACGTCGTAGTCGGCAGGCCGTCTACGAACTCTATTTCCGGAGCCATAGACGCGTAGGCGGGCTGCCACTGCCCGTAACACCACAGGACTTTTTCGGGCGCCGGATCGATCATAGCGCTTCGTATCAGACGGTCGACGAACGTCGTCTTACCGCAGCCCGTAGGCCCTGATACTATACACGTAAACGGATGCTTCAACAACGGTCCGCTCATTTTCACGACTGATACTGGCTGATGTTTTTTACGCGTCTTTATAAAAGGAGCGCACCTCCATCAACAGTTTACCGAGCTTGTTCTCGCCCTCGACGTCACCAAGCCGGGTACCCCAGAAACCCTCCCTACTCGGCACCCACTCCACCAAGTCGGCGTCCCCGGTGGCCAACAGTTCGGCCTTCAACTCCCCGCCGAACTTACTTATCAACAGCCCCTTCATACAGGCGACCCTGACGACGTTCCAGTCGGTTCCCGTTCTCTTTTTTCGAATACCGTAACTGAGTCGTTTCGCTGCGTAGGGCGATCGCGTTCTTTTGATACACGCGGCGCAAGCGAGGTCTTCGTTGAATAGCGCTTTCCTATACTGATAGGCGTGCTCGACGGATCGGAAGACCCGACCGTACGCTGTCAATCGGCACCTGTACATATTCGACAAGAAGGAGCGCGAACCGCCAAACTTTATACGATCCGACGACGACAACATGACTACTACCGATAAAAATCGCTACCGCCTATATAGTCACGCTCCCGGGACAGGCGCCGGCTTCTATGAGCACTTCGATCGCTAGTCGTTGATCGCTTAGGACGTTGATCGCTAGGTGTGACTTGGGTTAATCGCTAGATGGCGTTATCACGTAACTAGGGACGCTGTTATTAATCGCTAGATGGCGCCTGTCGTTCACAAAAAAAGTGACAGGCCATCAATCACGTTTTTTATAAGTATGTTCCCGATTCCACTCAGGTTACCAAAAAGCCTTTGATCTTTTTTTTATAAGTATGTTCCCGATTTTGAAATCGACGTTTTTTATGCACGTAGTTAGATACAACAGGGGGCGTGGTTTGGGGCATGTGTATCCTACTAACTACTCATGTGATAATGAAGTTGATGGCATTTGATTGCACTGTGGAGCCCAATACAGTAGATAGTAAAAAGCAGGGGTCCCAGCATGCTACCTTCAGTAGTTAAGGATCTACAATATACGAAGATTCTGCCTCACTGTCATCAGAGATGAAGACCAACGGATCCTGTGATCCACGTCCATAATTGGCATCCGTTGGTATAATGTCCTGATGTAAATTCAGTGCCAGAGTGATACATTCCCGAGACTCATAGATAATATATCTTCATAATATTGGTTTTTGGAATTGTAGTTGGTTTTGTAGTTTTGACTCGATAGGTGACCTTACTAGATTCTGTGTATTCGCAACACCATTTCTCTGCTCCAGCAACATCAGTTATGATAATTCGGAATTCTGTGCGATAGCCTCGTTTCAATGGCGCGGACATGTAGACATGGTACGCACACCCAGGAGGAAGAGAGCCCTGAAGTGAAACAATCATAAAGAAAAATGAGAGTTTGACAAAGGCTGATGGAGGGAAATATGTTCAAATACATTCTAAACAATACCATTTTAACCAGTGATATTGAGTTTGTAATAACTTGACGATGCTGGTTTCATTTTGCAACGAGTGGTACTATCCCGCTGATCGTGTCGGAGGAAGTCGCCGAAACGTAGATTTGAGGTGTTTGATGAGGTGTTCGAGGGAAATTCCCGCGAACCGGAAGTCAGCTGCGATTGATGGTGAACACAAGTTTATCTTCACGTTGAACCTGAACCGTTTATCGTTCAACAAAGTCCACGCGCGTACAAGGCATATTTTATATTTTTCATATATTTCAGATACATATGACAATCTGGCACATTCATAAAATGACCACTAGACTGTCGAGAAACGCTCCTTTGGTACATTTCAAAGGAGGGAAAATGCGGACACAGTGCTTACATTTCGTCTGAGCGATGTCTTCATCAGATGTGATGTATTATACACAGGTGATGACGTGTATTAATTATATACAATTCTTCGATGGTCTCACTGGCAACAATTATTGTATAGGAGTTTCCTTATTCCTGTTATAGGAATGAACAATGCGAAGTCGCCCTAGTTCACAAGCATCACCTGCACGTGCACACCGCGACCTCATGCAACCCCACGGGCGTAGCACGGGTGTAGCACGAGAAGGTTGCACGACATTTGCAAATTAGTCGAAATACCTCGCCTATAGAACTTTGTATTGTGCTGCGTTGTCAACAGTTCGTCGCGTTCCCTCCGTTATAACAACACTTATGTTGAAATATGTTCAAATGTTCCCTCCGTTATAACAACACTTATGTTGAAATATGTTCAAATGTTCCTTCCGTTATAACAACACTTATGTTGAAATATGTTCAAAATGATAGCTCCGTTATAACAACACTTATGGTGAAATATGTTCAAATGTTCCCTCCGTTATAACAACACTTATGTTGAAATATGTTCAAATGTTCCCTCCGTCATAACAACACTTATGTTGAAATATGTTCAAATGTTCCCTCCGTTATAACAACACTTATGTTGAAATATGTTCAAATGTTCCCTCCGTTATAACAACACTGATGTTGAAATATGTTCAAATGTTCCCCTCGTTATAACAATACTTATGTTGAAATATGTTCAAATGTTCCCAACGTTATAACAAAACTTATGTTGAAATATGTTCAAATGTTCCCTCAGTTATAACAACACTTATGTTGAAATATGTTCAAATGTTCCCTCCGTTATAACAATACTTGTTGAAATATGTTGAAATGTTCCCTCCGTTATAACATCATTTATGTTGAAATGTTCCCTCCGTCATAACAATACTTATGTTGAAATATGTTCAAATGTTCCCTCCGTTATAACAACACTGATGTTGAAATATGTTCAAATGTTCCCCCCGTTATAACAACACTTATGTTGAAATATGTTCAAATGTTCCCTCCGTTATAACAACACTTATGTTGAAATATGTTCAAATGTTCCCTCCGTTATAACAACACTTATGTTGAAATATGTTCAAATGTTCCCTCCGTTATAACAACACTTATGTTGAAATATGTTCAAATGTTCGCGTTGCGTCATTTTTGTTCAGTATAACACATTTGTGTACGTGTGCACGTGTGTGCATGTATACGTATATACGTGTGTGCGTGCATGCATGCCTACGTGTATGAATGTATGTGTACATATGTATGTATGTACGTACGTACGTACGTACGTACATTCATTCATACATACATACACTCGTACGCACGTACATACGTACGTACATACATACGCATGTATGGAATTATGGATATATGCTTCCGCAACAGTATAACAAAATATAAAATAGGTGTTCATCAAATATTTGTTATATGAATGTCACTGAATATTGAGATACAGTGCAATTGACAAAATATTACTCAGCGTTCTCTGACTTATTTTCATTTTCTTAGAACATGTTTAATAAAATTCTTCGTGATAGGATTGTTTGGTACTGCCTAAAAGGACCATTTTAATTGATGGCTGTTTAAAATTGTTGTAAGATAGACGAGGTCTTTCGGGGAATACGCAAAGATACATTTCCTCCGAAAGCCCTCGTCTTACAACATTTTAATATACACTGAACGTTACTTTGAAGAAATACTAGCAAAAAATGGTATGTCGATCTTTTGTGAGAAGTGACTTCTTTCGTATGCCGTCGTCACCGTCATGATATGACCAAGTTGGATTGGTGGAGCGACTGGCACGTTCTTGCGTTGAGCTCGGCGAGTCCCCGCATACCCTGGGTATTTGTTTGATGGGGCAGTCTCCGCGGATGATGTGTTCAACATTTTGGATATTTTTGCTGTCCCAGCGGTCGCTCTGTGCTAGGCCCCAGCACAGCATGGAGGTGCCGAACCGTCCCAAGCCTACCCGTAGACGGTTGAGTCGTGTCCCGGCTCGCCGTGAGAAGTGCTACTGCGCTGGTCGATGGAGTGGGGAAGAACTGGTGTAGTGGTGTGGTGATGGATGCCCACGTCTCAGTCCATCTCGCGCGTGTCCATTGTTTGAGACACGTGTGGGATGGCGGCAGAGAAGAGTTGTCGGGCTTACTGAACGAGTGGGCTGGCTGATTCCAGCCGCCTCGAGCTTTTCTCTTGTTGTTGCAGCTTGTCTTCCCTCCTCAAGGTTTCTGTACGCTTCACTGAAAGCACGGTATCAAGCAGTGCGGACGTGGACCAGGGATTGTGTTGCAGACAATGATAGTTGTGAAATACCCATCAACTTTGCCATGGAAATGAATACTTCTTAATAGTGCGCGATTCGCCCATGCACAGCGCATGTCCAAGCCAGTTCCAGCGGCGACGCAGTAACAGTTTTCGTTATGGTCGTTTTCATACCCAGGTCGTTGTGCAGCACAGTTGTTGGATAAAACAGTCCGGCCATGCTATTTGACATGAATATTTAAAACATGTGCGTCGACCGATAGCGCACTGCTTTGTAAATAGTATTTACATCATTCAAGAAAAACAAAATTGAAAAACTTCTCACCTAATAGGTTTTTTCGCTGCGCAAATTCGTAGTGATAATAATACACTTGACATCGATTCTTGCGTAACACAAATGTATTAATAACTGAGTCGTCTATAGTCTGATTAGTATTGTAATAGCGGACGGATCCTAAATATGGACTGTGTCAAGTGTGAAGTTGAATGATGTTCGCGACCGCACACAAGCAGCGGCGGCGGCGGCAGAAGAGAACTGCAGCACCAATCCCTCTTTGCGAGATCATCTTTCAATGGTGTGCTTTCGTAGATGGATTACGAGTCCAAGCTTTGCTCGGCACAAATTCTCACAGTATGAACATGTATAACCAGAATGTGCTGAGGGATGTCTGTGAATTTTATATGGCTCCAATCTTCCTAGCCTCACGCTTTTGGCTACGTTTGTTAATATGTTGGCTTCGAATGTCTCTGGGCCGGTTCGAGTAATCGACCTCCATTTAGTTTGTGATAGAGCCTCTCAGATTCCCGGGTATATACGTATACATGCACACACGTGCACACGTACACAAATGTGTTATACTGAACAAAAATGACGCAACGCGAACATTTGAACATATTTCAACATAAGTGTTGTTATAACGGAGGGAACATTTGAACATATTTCAACATAAGTGTTGTTATAACGGAGGGAACATTTGAACATATTTCAACATTATTGTTGTTATAACGGAGGGAACATTTGAACATATTTCAACATAAGTGTTGTTATAACGGAGGGAACATTTGAACATATTTCAACATAAGTGTTGTTATAACGGGGGGAACATTTGAACATATTTCAACATCAGTGTTGTTATAACGGAGGGAACATTTGAACATATTTCAACATAAGTATTGTTATGACGGAGGGAACATTTCAACATAAATGTTGTTATAACGGAGGGAACATTTCAACATATTTCAACATAAGTATTGTTATAACGGAGGGAACATTTGAACATATTTCAACATAAGTGTTGTTATAACTGAGGGAACATTTGAACATATTTCAACATAAGTTTTGTTATAACGTTGGGAACATTTGAACATATTTCAACATAAGTATTGTTATAACGAGGGGAACATTTGAACATATTTCAAAATCAGTGTTGTTATAACGGAGGGAACATTTGAACATATATATATATATATATACATATATATACGTGTGCGTGCGTGTGTGTGTGTGTGTGTGTGTGTGTGTGTGTGTGTGTGTGTGTGTGTGTGTGTGTGCGTGTGTGTATCGGATGGGCATTCAGATGTAGAGGTGCGACGCTTAATACAAGCATTAGCGAATGCTTGGAGAAAAGTAGAGGGAGTCATGATGAACAGAAAAAACCTCGTAAAGCTGAAAGGGAAAGTCCTGAGAGTGTGTGTTACACCGTAAGCTATGTGGTCTCGAGACAGTGGCGCTGGCAGAACAACAACAACAGAAGCTGCACATTTGTGAGCATAGGTGTCGTAAATACAACGGTCAACCTTTCGGGCCGCCCGCCGCAATGTTAAATATGCTGCTGTCGATGTTGGGGTGAAGTTCTCGAAACGTCAGATCTATGGCGATCGTGATCAGAGAAGACTCACCATGGCCCACCATCGTTACGTCCTCTGTGTCATAATTTCAGTCGATACCAAAAACCACTAGTCTGAGCACTCGTGATGGATCCGGGAGTCATACTGCTCTTGAGGCAGCTCGGCTTGTTCGGTGTCAGGGTTTATCGTCAATCCTCTTCTGGCAGTGCACTCGAACTGAGGAATCTCGCTCTCCACCAGCTCTACAAAACTCCCGACACTCCCATTGTAGGAGACGAATCCGTACCAGTCACTGCTGTGCTCCTCCAGTCGTGTGCGGAGAACTTTGGTCGTGTCACGTACGATCGTGAAAAGCAGCACTTTTGCTTGTGAAACACGGTGGGTAGGAGTATGGACGCAATATAGGTCTTCACGATTTCGGTTCGATTGGAGTAGTAAAAGTCAGGGTGGTTGAACACGCTGAAATGCTGTCTTCCAGTGTCCCGCTCTCTTGCCCCGTTTTTATCTTGCTGGTAAAATTATAGCTTTCGAGTTGCACAGCAATTGAGTTTCCGACAGAAGCTTCAGCGTGTTCGATGGTGAGTGGGTCGGGTCATCGTGCTTCGATTCAAGCTTACCTGCGGGGTGCACCGATTCATCGATAAACTCCTCTCTTGGCGAGTTTTGAAGATCCTCATTATTGCCATTACTAGGAACATCTTCCGCTGACACTTCATAGTCTCCAACATCAAGCCATGTCCGTTTCAGCTCGGCTCCACAAATTCCATTCGTCCACTGTAGTCTGCGCCACCAGGATACACCCACGATAATGTATACATGAAAAAAGTGGATTTTAACCCAGGATTTACATATTGGTGGGTTCCCAAACGAGTATCCACCCTGTTTATTGCAGGCCAGTACCACTGCTGCTTTTGTATTGAGGCTGGGGGTGCGTTTTGACGGAAAGCAGTGAACATGACCATGTGAGAAATGTCATAAAAGTTTTAGCCGGAACCTCAACTCCTGCCTATAGGACTGACGTCGAACGACGGGTGGCCATTGGGGATGCTGTTGGAGA
Organism: Escarpia spicata; assembly: GCA_963995525.1. NCBI lineage: Eukaryota > Metazoa > Annelida > Polychaeta > Sabellida > Siboglinidae > Escarpia > Escarpia spicata. Next base: position 2,648,689 of record OZ023216.1, read on the forward strand.
TTTTTTGCTCGTAGGACCTCAACGTACGGGCCTGCAATTTCCTATATGGACCATACAAGGGTGCAGGATTTGGTTACACCCCTGACCTACGTATTGTTCCGAACATACAACCTCTGGGCTCTTAAAAAAAAAGCTGTGCCTGAATGAACGTTTTTGAAATAGAAAAACATGGGTAGGAATTAATTATTGAATCTAAAACCGATCAATACCAAACTAAGTTAGGGAAATGTGGTTTACTGTTCCACCGGTTAAATAATGTCCATCTGAAGACAGACGACTATACGGCCTCGAGCTTTGATGTGATCGTAGGCTCAGCCCTCCTGGTCGCTGATGCCGGGTAGAATAACGAATAGATGCTGGGTATGCCTTCCGGGCCGCCCGGCATTAATGTCGAATAACAATTAGACGAATAACAAGAACAAAGAGGGTAGACAGAAGAAGGACGAAAGACGTGAACAAAGAGGTTGGAATGCAATGCGGCCTAACAGGAAGATTATTGAGAAGCCGGATGAGATAGGCAGGCCACTCGGCAAGGATGGATGCCAGAAAAATAACGAAGAGAGCAGAGGCGGAACAACATAAAGGACACAGGAAAAGGAAAGGCCACAGCTGAGGTGGGAGGACTGCGTGAGGAGGGACATGAGAAGATCGAGGGAGGACGAAAGACGGAGAGAGAGAGCGATGGACATAAAACTATGGAAGAAAAAGACTCGGCGAGTCGTTCAGCTTTATTATACCTGACCCTCACCCCTGCACAGCAGGGAACAAGGAGGAGAACAACAATATGTATATATATATATATATATATATATATATATATATATATATAACGTTATTAACTTCATTGTGCTCAACCTATGCATTTTTATTAATACCAAATGCCCATGAGGATAATGTGTCAAGTATTGTGGTTCCTGAAATATTCTCTTTTAGGTCATCTGTTTCTAGACCGATTTCTTCGTCTTCCACAATACGGCCTTTGACTATATCCACAAATTCGCTGGAAACGGCTTCAAAGACATCGGCTGCCGTGACCCTGAAAAGAAATGATAAACACAAACGTATTTTTTTGTCGGCAAACAATCTCACGCAGAGCCCCGACCCTCATACTTAACACACGCTTACTAGTTCGGAATATGCACGAATGCATACATGCACAGAGGCGCGCGCGTGCACATCCACATGTAACCACATACACACACACACACATAAATACAGACAAACACACACACACACACACACACACACACACACACACACACACACACACACACACACACACACACACACACACACACACACACACACACACACACACACACACACACACACACACACACACACACACACACACACACACACACACACACACACACACACACACACACACACACACACACACACACACACACACACACACACACACTACACACACACACATACACACACATACACTCACCCACCCACACCCACACACACACACACACACACACACACTGACACACACATACACACACACTACACACACACACACACACACACACACACACACACACACACACACTCACCCACCCACACCCACACCCACACACACACACACACTGACACACACACAAACACAAACACACACACACTACACACACACACACACACACACACACACACACACACACACACACACACACACACACACACACACCACACACACACACATACGCACACACACACACAAACTCTGGGCAAGATGGTAATGTTCCAATACTACGATTTTCTTAGACGTTTCTCCATCTTCTTCGCCTTGCTGCATTGCGGGGAGTCCATGTCACTCAGTTGCTTCTTCTGCTTTTCTTGTTATTTTCCTCCATTTCTTGGATGTTTAATATATAATATATTACACTATGCTAACTCTGGAGTGGAACAATATTTGGAAATATTGAATCCACCGGACGAATTTCGGAAATGGGTTCAACAGATCACATACCAAATTTCAGCAACCACTAAAATATGTCCAACCCGTATAACATATCGAAAGTTTCTAAACATTTATAAAAGTTTGCTTTTCATTCTTGACTTAACGATGATGGAATATTTAGAGCACACAATGTATTACTAGTTAAATAACAATACAGATAGAACATATCAGTGGAACACAGTAGCGCAGCGGTAAGAGCTCCGGACTCTCGACTGAGAGAACCCGGGTTTGAATCCTGTGCGGCGGTGTCAAACCTTGGGCAAGTTCGTTTACTCTACATTGCTTCAGTTCACTCAGCTGTATGAATGAGTACCTGGCTATAGAGAGTGATGGATATTTGTGTACAAATAGTCTTCGTGCATTGATTGCAGCATGGCTGAATGCTTCCCAGAGAAGTCGAGATGGTGTTTGATTGAACAGGTATGCCAGGGAGTAAAGTGTAAAGTGCTTTGAGCAGTCCTGAGGAATGGATACTGCGCTATATAAGAACAGTCGCTAGTAGGAAATGCCCCTAATTATTCTTTTATGTGAACGCTATTTAATACTACAATGGACAATTAGCGCAATTTGTATGGTGGGCGGCCATCTTGAGTTTAATAAACATACCAGGAACAGGAACAGGAACAGGAAATGTCTATTTGTCCCAAATACATAATACAACAAAATAATCGTCACAATAAACAAACGACCATACAATATATTGCAATTGAATCGATCTGAGAAAAAGACAAAGTGGTAAGTATATAATGTATGGTAGGGAAATGAAGAATTATGTCATATGAGGGACAGGAGACTCCTGTTAAGACTAATTATAGTCGCTGTCGTCAGAGCCACCCTATGAAATAATTTAACCCATTATTTAGCTTATACTGTAAAAACAGATGAAAATCCCTAGTACAATTATCAGTGAATTATCAGTACAAAATAAACATATGTATGCCTGTACATTACACACGTACTAAGATAATAAAACTTGGTATATGTTACGAAGCCATATAAACTGTGAGTGGTTATCTTGTGTTTTATTAAATCAGGTGCTTTATTTGTGGTATGTGACAAACTATGACCGAGGTTTCGTTTGGCAAATTCATGGTGTACCATGATTGTATAGACTTTATCTTGACCACGTGTACAAAAGTTGTGAATACGGTTGTTTTGGACAAATGGTCAGTTTTGTAGGTAGACAGGTAGTTTATTGTGTGAAAATTTATGGTATAATTTTAGTTCGTGTAATTTTAGAATATGTTCGACTTTTAGTAATTTAAGACTTTTGAGCAGTGGATCAGTATGAGCATTATATTTACTTAAACTTATGATACGGACGGCCTTCATTTGAAGTTGTTTTATTCTGTTACATAAATAGCCCCAGGCCATTATACCATAGTTTAAATGTGACAGTATGAGAGAGACTTACGACATGATCTTTATATTCAGAGGTAACAATCGTTTGAGTTTATTTAGGATACCTATAGTCTTAGAGCACCTATTTGAGATCTTGTCAATGTGGGTTTGTCAGTTTAATTGTTCATTAAAGCTTATTCTTAGGAAATTTAGCTGATATACTCTAGTATGCTTGAGAGGATCGAGTCATCGGCAGACGTAATAACGTTGAATATTTTTTATTAGATTGTGAAAGTCAGTAATGTAAATTATAAACAACAAAGGGTCTAAAATTGTTCTTTGGGGTACGCCTGTTGAGATAGTAAGCATTTCTGATTGGGCTTCTTCAATGTCTACATATTGCTTTCTGTTGTTTAAATATGTTTTTAATAGATCTAAGGCTAGTCATTTGACGCCATAAAACTAACTTATTTATTAATATTGAGTGGTCCAGAATATCAAAAGCTTCTGACAAGTCCAGTTAAATATTTATAGGTATTTCGTTAGTATCTATACGTGTCAATATCCTATCAGTTAGTTCAAGAGCGGCAAATTCAGTTGAATGTTCCTTTCTAAATACATATCGATTATCGTGCATAAGTTTGTCTTTTGAAAACATATTCGAGCTGGTTGTAAATAATTGTTTCTATTACTTTTGAAATTGCAGGTAATATTGATCTCGGTCTGTAGTTGCACAATAGAGTATCGTCAACATTTTATAAATGGAATTTACTTTAGCAATTTTGAGTGGAAAGATACCCGTAGTTAATATTTGGTTTGTGATTAAAGTTAAATATTTTATCAAAACAGGTTTAAGTTATTTTAATAGCAGCCTGCTTCAGCAATTGCCACCCTAATAGCCACCCTTATTTAGAAAGTTACTACCCAAAATGCAAAATCAAGTGAAAGTTTGTTTTAACAAAGATTCTACAGGAAACCAATTTTATGACATAGAGGCCTATACTAAAATGCAAGAAAGTTCTTATATAGCACAGTATTCAGTCCCTAGGACTGCTCAAAATATTTTACACTTTAATCAATCAAACACCGTCTGGGTTTCTCTGGAAATCATTCAGCCAAGCTGCAGTTAATGTGCGAAGACTATTCGTACACAAATATCCACCACTGTCTATTGCCAGGTAGTCATTCATAAAGCTGTCAGGACTGGAGAAACGTAGAGTGAACGGATTTGCCCAAGATTCGACAACGCAGCACAGGTTTCGCACTCGGGTTCTCTCGGTCGAGAGTCCGAAGCTCTAGGCACTGCACCACCGCGCTCCGCTAATACCTGACGGGTGACGTCACTTACCACCCCTCTCAGTGTCAGCTCCTGACAGGTCTAACCATGCTGGACAGGTCGAAGGATAGAGTCCAGACAAATGTCTGTCTCCCAGTCCTCCAAGTTTGGGGGTTGAGCATGAGGCCAACGACCTCGTCTCGAAAAAAATTCAATGTTACGGAAACGGAAACAAGAAATTGTACTTCTGGGTATCCTGCGGCGGTAGAGCAGGTGACACCAAGTATGACCAGTGACAGTGAAAGCCTTTTGGAAGCTGTCACCGCAAGACGATCAGCTGTAGACGCCAAAATCAGAACAAACATAGGATTCGGGAATGCTAGGACTATGTACGATACAGGCAAGGCTGTGCAAGTTACAAATGAAATGAGAGGAAATAAAATCGACATCCAAGGAATCCGTGAATGTAGATTGACAGGCATACGTGACCAAAAAACACAGACAGGAGAGACAATTCTATATTCTTGCAGACGTGATGGCCAACACCATGGAGGTGTAGCCTTGATTCTATAGATCGGGCCCGAATGATCTTATGGAATGAAAACCTGTTAGTGAAAGGCTGTTACATGCTAAATTTAAAGGGAAGCAGGTGACCATGAGCATCTTGCAGTGTTATGCTCCAACGAACGATGCAGAAGACGAGAAAAAGGAAGTATTCTATTCAAGCCTGCAAGCAGAAATTGAGAAAATATGACGTCATGACCTGCTATCATCATGGGGGATCTGAATACAAAAGTAGGATCAGAAAATGTCATACATGAAAAAGTTATGGGTCGCCATGGATGTGGGACTGCAAATGAAAACGGTGAACGATTGACTGACTTCTGTGGCCTGAACAACCTTGTTGTAGGAGGCACCTTATTTCTACACAAGGAAATACACAAACTGACTTGGAATTCACCTAAGCAAAGAGACAAGAACCAAATTGATCACCTGCTCATAAGTGGCAAATGGAAGCAATCTTTACAAAAATGTACGCGTCAGAAGAGGAGCAGATGTTGGCACACATTAAACTGAAGCTAAAAAGACCCGAAACAGCGATTAAGATGTTGAAACGCTTCGATGTTTCAAGACTGAAAGACATTGAAGTCAAGAAATAGTTTATCTTATAGGTGCGCAACCACTTTGTTGCATTAGAGGACAAAGATGATGACATAAACACAGCGGAAGGAAACAACAAAAGGAAACAACAAAAGAGTGGAGCAGAACTGGAAAGATGTCGTACAGACATACGCTGAATCCAGTCTTGTGGTAGTAGGACAGAAACAGAAGAAGCACACGGAGTGGCTCAATGAAGACACATGGAAATGCAATCAAGGAGAGAAAGTATGCAAAAAGCCTAGTGGATAAAAGTCAAGTACCAGAGATTTAAATAAAGGTATGGCGCCCTCGACAATAAAGCAAACAAGCTGGTTAAGAGTTCTGCAAGAAGAGACGAGAGATTCTACATGAACAATCTAGCAGCACAGGCAGAACGAGCTGCAGAACACCAAGAACAAAGAAAGGTCTTCTGTAAGATTATTATTAAGCGAATGTCAGCGGGAGTAGACAAGGTGCTAAGAGAGGATCTAGCTGGATTCCGAAAAAGAAGAGGATGTACAGACCACATTTTCACTCTCAGAAACATCACCGAGCAGTGCACAGAATGGCAGAGAGCACTGTGTATAAACTTTGTAGACTTTGACAAAGTTTTTGATACCAATCACAGTGACAGCCAGATACAACGTACATATGAAATGTCATTACATATTGTGGTCCTCATCAATCTTTTCTATGAGAACTATACATGTACCAAAGGGCAGTCAGACATTGCATTCAAGGTAAATTCAGGGGTCAGACATGGATGTATGATGTCAGCAGTCCTATTCAACCTGGTCATAGACTGGATTACGAAGAAAACAACAGAAGGACCAACAAGAGGGATACACTTCTCGATGACATCGACTTCGCGGCTGATGTAGCATTCCTATCGCATACGCGACATGACATGCAGGAAAAGACAAACACACTCAAGGACACCAGCAACACATTTGGAATAAAGATAAGCAAAAATAAATCCAAGACGATGGGAATAAATCAGAGAAATTCGGTATCGATCTATCTCGATCATGAAGAACTACAAACGACAGACACATTCACCTATATGGGAAGCATGGTATGCAAAGATGGAGGGGTTGACGTTGACATATCAAGAATAGCAGGAATAAGGCCAGCGGTGCTTTCTACATACTGAAACCTGTTTGGCGATCAACGGTATATGCTAGAAGAACAAAGCTGAATCTACACCTATGATGTGTCCTCTCCACTCCTCTGTATGGCTCAGAATGCTGGCGTATGACAGAACATTACCTCAAACACCTTTCTACCTTCCAGATAAAATGCCTTTGAAAAATATTGAGAATATTCTGGCCACAGAAAATCTCCAACAAGCAACTGTTCAGAATTACCAGACAAAACAATATGAAGAACATCCTCGCTACAAGAAGATGAAATTGGATCGGCCATATCCTGAGAAAGAAAGACGACAGCATCTCCAAAATAGCACTTAGATAAAACGTGAAGGAAAAAGAAAACGTGGACAACCAAAACAAACCTGGAGGAAGATTGTAGAAAAGGAAGTCAAAGAACTACATCTAAGCTGGGGTCAAGCTGCAAAGATAGCAGCACACAGGAAGAGGTGGAGGACCCTTGTTTCCACCCTATGTACTACTGGGCATGAAGAGGAGTAAGCAAGCAAGACTATCGGTCTTCGATGGAGACGAAAATGCGTGATTATCCAGTCGTGGCACAGGGACGCATTCAGCCGTTACATTCCCATGCCAATATACATTAAACAATGACCAATTGGACAAAGCTGAGTATAGTAACCAGTGAAGACATTGGTCGGTTGGCGATCAGTTTCGATAACATTTATATATGTAGCGGGGGATTTACCATGAAGACAGGCAACACGGTTAAATGATGACTATCATTTATTGTGTTGATAATCTAAAATACAAAGTAAAACAAAAAAACAAAAACCCCAACTGGGAACTGCAGTCTAACACAGTGCTTGAGCACTTCTCAGTGCAATCACACCATGCACTCTCTTACATCTTCATTTGTGTTTATATATCTGTTAAAACACCAAACCTTGTGGAAAAACACTGGAGCGCTGTCTGTCCAGCTTCTCTCGGAAACTCTGTGATAGCGTCTCATAATTAATCCTGGCTTAGTGACCGGGGTATGACCCTCTCTTGGTGACTGCTGGGAAAACTGACACCGCCTGGGAAGAGAACCTAATGGCTTTCTCAGGCAGCGTCTACAGACTTAACATATTAAAAGTAATGAGAACAAAAGGAGTACTTGGAGTTTTGGAATAATAATATAGATTAATTATGAGACGCCATCACAGAGTTTCCGAGAGAAGCTGGACATACAGAGCTCCAGTGTTTTTCCAGTAAGTACATGTTGTCAGTTAACCCCTGGACTTAGTCTGTCGAGTGGATCTGGAGTTTTTGTAAGTATAAGCCTGACTTAGTTCCGGGATACTCCTGACTTTGGTTTGGTGGTCATATTTATAACTACCAAGTCACACGCTCATTTGTCGGAAATCTAACTCTAAAGTTCTTGTTCTTGTGGTTGCCAGTGACTGTTACTGTGTCTGTAGCCATGGGTGATTTGGAGGAGCAACTAAAAGTGTTCCGACTGCAGTTGGAGCAGTCCCGGGCACAAACTGCAGAAGCAGAAAGAGAGAGAGAGCTTCTGCCGATTCTGAGTGGCTGGCTCAGAAACAACATCTGCAGCAGGAATTAGCCAGGAGTAGTGAGAAAGGAAACAGGGAACCTGCATTGGCATCGCCTCAGCGCATCTACGTCCAACGAGAGCGGAGGATGCCCAAGTTGAGAGGACGACCGCTGACACCGGAAGACCCAGACGTTGATGACTGGGCCTCAGACATGGAGAGCCACCTGAAGGCCAGTCCATTCTCAGATCGTGAGGGTCTGGACTTCATTATGGACCATCTGAGTGGAGTGGCCGGACAAGAAGTAAGGTTCCGCGAACCAAGAACAGCCCACGAAGCTCTGCAAATTGTGAGGCGTGTCTTTGGTGACGTAGACACCATGGGAGCAGCGCAAGAGGCCTTCTACACCAGGGTCCAGCAGCCAGGTGAAACCCTTCTGGATTACTCTCTTGCCCTTGTCAAGCTGTTTAGTAAACTGAGCAAACGACAACCAAGTTTGGCCCCACTGAATGATGAGACATTAAAGGGACGCTTTGCTTCCGGGGTTCGTGAGCAACATCTTCAACGCGAAATGCGCAGGTTGGAGGTTGACGAACCCGGGATGCTATTCTGGGAGTTCCGGGATAGGGGAATCTCCTGGATAGGAAAAGAAGTCCCCAGGAAGATGGCAACACATGATGCTATCAATACTACCACTGCTGCAAGAAAGGATAATACTGCCATCCTCAGGAAATTGGAAGATCAACAGCAGCAACTACAGCAGATGCAGGAGCTGTTGACCAAACAACAACAGCAGCTGGAAAGGGTTAGAACGTCGAGAAACTGGGAAGCCCGCCGACCGCCGAAGCGTGGCTATAATGCAGAGGGCAAGCGGGTCTGTTATGTGTGTGGATCAGTGGATCACATCAGCCCGTATTGTCCCAAGAAGGGGCACACGGTCAAGAAGGAAAACTAGATGCCTCCTCTGCACAGGTCCAGGTAGGGGATGGCGAGTTAGAGGACCCATCAGATGTAGAGGCGGTGATGGAGAGAGCCATCGGGAAATGTCCCATGGTAGAGGTAGTGGTGGGTGGACATTCAGCCAAGTGTTTGTTGGACACAGGGGCGGAAGTGTCCACCATCACCGAGGGATTCTTCAGGAATCACCTGCTGCCACGGGGACAAGCGATGAAGGACATCGCAGGGTGGATCTCCGTCATTGCCGCAAATGGGTTGCCGGTGCCCTATCTTGGGTATGTAGAATGTGAGATGATTATTCTGGGACAAATGTTCAAAGAGATGGGTTTTCTTGTGACAAGAGATCCAGTGGACCCTGTCATGCGACAGCGAAAACTCGAACGTCCTGGAATAATTGGCTGTAACATTCTGCGTAGGGTTGGGACCATTCTAGCCTCAGAACTTGGGCCACGTTACCTGGAGTCAATCAGGGTGAATGATAGTGGACCCAAGTGGGCTAGAGTGTTGTCATTGTTCACCCAAACTAGAGAAGACTTGAAGTAGCGTCATGTGAAACTGGCCGGAAGGAAGCCACAACTGTTACCAGCTGAGTCAGCCGTGACAGTTTTAGCTCACGTAGTGAAGCCAGTAGGGCTCTGCCAATTATTGGTTGAACCACTCGATCACGGGTCGAGCGTGTTGCCACACGGAGTACATAATGTGTGCTCTGTTTTAAGTGCGGACCAGAGATATGTCCGTAGTGGAGTAATCCCAGTTCAAGTCTGGAACCTCAACAAGGAGGATATATGGCTTCAACCAAGGAGTGTGTTGGGATCTATCCAGACAGTGGATATCGAAGAGCCACAGGATACCGACACAGATATAGAGGTTACCGTACAGTCGATAGGTGCTGAGATTTCCAGCACGGCTGAGCCAATAAACAACAAGGGATTGTCTGGCGGGACAGGATCAGGAGGATCTGACATTTATGACTTACCGTCAGTGGACTTAGGAGGGTTGGACCTTTCTGAGGGGGATCGTCAGAGAGTGAAGTTGTTGCTGGTGAAACACAAGGATGTGTTCAGTAAAGACCAAGACGACATCGGTTACTGCGATGCTGTCCCACATCAAATACTCACCACTGATGATAGGCCAGTTAGAGTTCCCCACCGACGGGTGCACCCTAACCAGTGGGAGGAGGTTAAGGCACACCTCCAGAAATGGCTGAAACTTGGAGTCCTTCAAGAATCTACCACGTGTAGATGAATGCCTGGAAGCACTCACTGGAGCAAGATATTTCAGTACTTTGGATCTGGCCCATGGCTACTATCAATGTGCCATCGACGCCAGAGATGTACCAAAGACTGCGTTCAGGGTTGGAACTAGTGGACTGTATGAGTTCACAAGGATGCCAATGGGACTTTGCAATGCCCCAGCTACTTTCTCACGCTTGATGAATCATGTGCTATGAAATGAGAATTTCCATTCCCTTCTCATTTACTTGGATGATGTCCTAGTATTTGGGAAATCAGTGGATGAAATGATACAAAGGCTGGACACCGTATTCGGGAAACTACGGGCCTTTGGACTCAAGATCAAGCCGCAGAAATGTAGCCTGTTCAGACGGGATGTTAAATTCCTTGGGCATATTGTATCAGCAGAAGGAGTGGCAACAAACCCGGAGAAAATCAAGGCTGTACAATAATGGGAAGAACCAACGAGTGAGAGCGAGCTACGTTCCTTCCTTGGATTGGCTGGATATTATCGAAGGTATGTACCTTCCTTTGCCCAGATAGCAAAGCCTCTTCACCAGTGTGTTGGCAAAGCCACGAATACAAAGAAGGGTTCGAAGAGAAAGATGTTCCAAGATGGACAACTATTCCATGAAAAATAGAATAGACACTGCAGTCTGGCCTTTCAGAGGTTAAAGGAGCAGCTGACAAGTGGTCCAGTGCTAGTCTACCCAGACTTCACGAAGCCGTTAATCGTAGAGACCGATGCTAGCTTCCAAGGACTGGGCGCAGTACTCTCCCAATAGCATGGGGTTATTGCCTATGCAAGCCGCAGTTTGAGGCCAGCGGAGAGAAACGACGCCAACTACAGTTCCATGAAGTTAGAATTCCTTGCTCTGAAGTGGGCCGTCACGGATAAGTTCCGTCCTTATCTCATCGGGTCGCACTTCACGATAATAATCCATTGAGTTACATTCATACGTCAAAGTTGGGAGCTACAGAGTTGCGCTGGGTTGCTCAGCTTGCTCAATTTGATTATGATATCAAATACCGTAGTGGTCGTGCCAATGCCAATGCTGACGCACTCAGTCGAAAGACATGGCATGGAGAACACGTTGCAGCGGAAGTGGACACGACTCCTGTCAGAGTAGAAATGACCGAGTTTGCCGTCAATCGAACGGTAGTGAAGATTTTGTCTTCAACTGCAGTACCGAATGAGATTCAGGAGCGACACTAAGCAATGGTGGAAAGGGTAGAAGAAATCATGACAACCACCGCAATGAGTGAAGAGATCAAACAGACAGTATCACCTCTTCCAGGGTACACAAAGCAGCAACTGGCTGAGTTACAACACCAAGATCGTATCTTGAGTAAAGTTGTGGCTATATGGAAGAAAGGTACAAAGCCAGACAGTACAGAACTCCATAAGATGCCGATAGTTGCTCGTCGCTGGTATAGCAAATGGGACCAATTTGTGGAAATAGAGAATGTTCTGTATATTGAGTCCTTTGAGAATGGAGAAGGAACTCTACAGCTTGCATTGCCAACCAGTTTGAAACAGCCAGTACTCGAAGCTCTTCATGATGCAAGTGGCCATCAGGGAAGACTCTAGCTCTGGTAAGAAAGAGAGCATTTTGGCCTGGAATGAGCAAGGATGTAGGTTCGTATTGTGCCAGTGATTCACTATGCTGTACTGCTAAGGCATTAAGACCTACTGTGAACCCGAGAATGGGACACCTTTTGGGGAACAAACCACTCGCGCTACTAGCAATTGATTGCACTATGCTAGAGAAAGCTTCAGATGGACGCGAACATGTCTTAATCATGACGGATGCATTTAGCAAATTCATTGTAGCAATACCCACAAAAGATCAGAAGGCGACTACAGTTGCGAAGGTATTGACACAGGAATGGTTCTATCGATATGGAGTACCTAGACGCATACACAGCGACCAGGGAAGAAATTTCGAAAGTGGCGTGGTAAGGACCTTGTGTACGGTATATGGAATAAAGAAGTCACGTACCACTCCATATCACCCGGAGGGAAACGGTCAGTGTGAACGCTTTAATTGTACGATGCACGACTTACTGCGTTCATTACCGCCAGACAAGACACGACAATGGCCACGCCATTTGCAGGAACTGGTCTTCGCGTATAATTCAACGCCACACGCGGCCACAGGTTTCTCGCCTTATTTCTTGATGTTCGGGCAAGAACCCAGACTTCCGGTGGACGAATTGCTGGATGGAGAGGGCCCAACATCACACCTAGGTAAAGGGACTGATGACTGGGTACAGGAGCATCAGCACCGACTGGGAGCAGCTTTTGAATTAGCTGGTCAGAGATTAGACAAAGCCGCGGGAATCAGAAAGGATAGGCATGATCTGAAAGGATCCGATGCGCCACTGAAGCCTGGAGATCGAGTTTTCCTTAGGAACAGAGGAGTTCTAGGGCGAAACAAAATACAGGATCAGTGGGTGGCCATCCCCTATAGAGTCGAGGATCGGATGAATCCAGATAGTCCCCTGTATCGTGTTCATCGATTCGATGGTCTGAGACACCCTAGGGTGGTACATCGTTCTGCAATATTGGATGTAAGGGATATCCGGGTTCCTGCAGAGAGTAGAGCAAATGCACCAGAAGAAAAGGAAAGTACACGGGAAAATGTCGGAGATAAACACGCGAAGACCACCTCGGAGGGCAGCTCCACACCAACTGACAGGTGGATGATACGTCAGGAGACAGATGTATATATACCCTTGATGCCAACTGTTCAAGCGGAAACTGTTCCCTCGATCCTTCCGCACAAGGGTGATGGACGGTGGAGGGAAGAAGAACTTCCACTGCCCCGTGCTTCACCAGTTCATTCGAGTCATCTTGAGAACGATAAGAGTTCGAACGAAGAAGAAGCACGGATACCCCTTCCTACAACCGACAAGTCGCTCCTCAGTAGTCGTGGTATGTCAGGTAGAACCAGGTCGACTCGGGATGCTCGGGTTACGGGTGGTGGGCAGAGTTGTGCTCAGGCACATAGCTGTTTGTCTGTAGATTCAGATGGCGACAGTGCCTCGGAACCAATTCCGAGACAGTCCCGACGACATCGTCGTGTTAAAATCAGGAGTCGGTCCGATCGCTCTGGTAGGTCGACTGCCAGATCAACACCTGGATCAGCAGATGGTGAAGCACTACCACGTAGGAGTTCTAAGCGTGCAACGGCAGGGCATAACCACAATCCCCATAATCTGCCACGGTCTGCAGCTCTTATGACGACTGAGGTAGCAGCACCACCATCATTTGGAGAGCTGAGTGAAGCCATGTCGAACGTAGGTTCCATGCTAGAAACAGCTTGGTTGCAGTCACAGGCAACCACAATTAACCGCAACTTGCCATAAGAATATTAGTTTTGTAGATCATTATTCCAAATGTAATATCTTGGTTCTGATTGTTCAGTTGCTAGTGGGATAGCAACTATTTAATCAGGGGGGTATGTAACCGGCAGGATTACTGAGCAATAAGTAATTAATTTTAATTTACTTATTGCTCAGTAACCCTGCCGGTTACACACATATATATATATATATATATGATATGTAAGTATGTAAGTAAGTAAGACGTCACTTACATTTGTGATGTCCCGGCCATCGCAGCGGTTTTCGAAGCACCAACAGCTGTCGTCGCCAATGCTGTTGTCCCAGATGTCGTCGTAGTGACGAAGGCAGCAACTCCAGCGCCGGTGGCAACAACTCCGCCGACCGCCGCCATCGCCAGCGCCACTGGCTTAATGTAGGACGTCGTGTTAGCTGAAAGTAATCGAGCTTGCGTATGCGGGTAAGTTAACGTTATCCTCTTAGACGGCTTGAACCTCGAGATCCAAACTTTCACGAATTAATCTACGACCCTACAAGAGGACGTGAGACATATATCTTTAACAAATATCACGTGTATACCTTTTATTGGGTAAATCAGTTGTTCTGAAAGTAAAATGTAATGTGCGCGTAATACGTAAAACCAAAAATAGATAAGCGAGCGAAAAATGAACAACTCTCGACATGTCCAAAATCACTCAATTCAGCGATCGCTAACAAACTTACGGTTCATCCGATCCCCAAAATCTTGGTACCGTTTGAAAGATTACGTACACCTTCTGTTAGTCTAGCACATACGTGGGTTCCCGATAATAATTCCTACAAGAACCTTCCCACATATCTGCCATCATGTTGTTTGCGATCTTTTACACACCAGCGAACCAACTTGTTTCGTCGAAATAATTCGCCCATCTACCGATAGGAGCGCAAATTCTAATTTGCATAGGTTTCAGACATGCATACTTAATAAGTTTTTGTTTTCGTGCTATTTAGACTCCACCCACTTTGTAGACGACATAAACACAAGTAAACAAACTGTCTGTCAGCGTCCGACGATCGCTAATGTAATGCCAACATTCGGTGATACAAAAATGGGTGGAGCTCAACATGTAAACATCAACTGCCCAGATCGGCCATGTGCGATGCCATAGTAACGCAGCGGTGATTGACAGGAAATGTGCAGTCTCGCCGACAGACGGCGAAGAACACCCGACGCTAACATCGTTCGCTAAGTTCAAGCAGATGAAAAGAACCATATTTCAGATCAACATAATGGTGAAAATATACTTTAACATGATCAATCGTGCTATTTCCTACGTAGATGAAAAGGTAATCTTTCAAACGGTACCAATATTTTTGGGACCGGATGAACCGTAAGTTTGATTGCGACCGCTGGATTGAGTGATTTTGGACATTTCCCGAGTTGTTCATTTTTCGCTCGCTTATCTATTTTTGGTAAAACGTAACTAAACAATCGCACGAACAATGCCCGGCGGCAAACATTTCGGGAAAACGGCCCCTGCATAATAGACTTGGCAACATAATGTAGGCACTGATACAATAACGCTGATGTTTACCATCGTGCCAGTAGCATAACAATACGAATATTAGTTCATTCTACACTAAAACAACTAGAGCCCGTCGATGGAAGTGAACTTCACATTCTTTCCGACCTTCGTCATTTTGAACAAACAACGAGTGTATGCGAGCGCGTGTTGTTTAAATTCCCGAGAAAACTTAAAAAATACAGCAAGCCCCTCTTGAGCGGTCTCCCCTTCTAAAAACCCTCCGTGACCATACAAGAAGGTTGACCACTTCATATAACAGGGGAAACCAACCAGCACACAAGATACACCATATTATACACGTTTAGTTATCTGGATGTAAGGACACGCAAACCAATAAATATAATATCAACACCTGTTGGCGTAACGTAAATGGTTTGTTTTATGTATAACTGACAAGTATGCCTACAGGAATACTGACATTTCACCACTGTATACCTACACGAACACTGACATATCCCCTCAGTGTACATAAACGAACACTGACATTTCACCACTGTATACCTACACGAACACTTACATGTCCCCTCAGTGTACCTACATGAACACAGACATGTCCCCCCAGTATACATACACGAAACTACACGAACACTGACATGTTTCCTCAATGTAACTACACGAACACTGACAAGTCACCTCCGTGTACCTATATGAAGACTGTCATATCAACGAACTCTGGCATGTCACCTCTGTATACCTACTTGGTGAATCACAGCGAGACCTTTGCCCGGCAAGATCCACGCATGTGGTTCCGTTTGGACATAGATTATAACGACAAGGATAATTCTCTGAAATAAAAAACCTTGTTAATCGCCATCACTATAAACTAGGTATTGCGCAAAGGAAAGAACAACATGTTAGTATTCTGATCAACAAATAAAAAACTGCCTATTTGCTGTGGATTCAGACGTCGCATTGACAGAGTTCTCAGTAGTTATATCATTGAAGTGAAACAAATTACACAAGATTATTAGTTGAAATTAACTACATTTATTTTGTTTTCAATGTAAGCAGCGTTTCAAGGTAGCAACATTATTGTTAATTGGTATGTATTTTTCTTAATGTATTCTGATGAATACCTTATTTGAATATTAACGGCGGTGATTGTGCATGTCTGCATGTGCGAGTGTGCATGTGTTTGTTCTGTCAAAGCACAGTAAAGACATGACGAATTTGGCTAATGTGGCACTAGTTCACATGGAAAACGCCGCACTACATGAAACACTGCACTAGTTCACCTGATCAACGACACAGTACACGACACATCGCACTTGTTCAACTAAACAACGCCACAGAACACGAAACATTGCATTAGTTCACCTGATTGCATTAGTTTACCTGATCAGCGCCACGGTAAACGAAGCATTGCACTAGTTCACCTGAATAACGCCACAGTACCCGAAACATTACATTAGTTCATCTGAACAACGCCACAATACACGAAACATTGCGCTGGTTCAACTCAACAACGCCACAGTACATGAAACATTGCACTAGTTCATCTGAACAAGCTACAGTACACGAAACATTGCACTAGTTCATCTGAACAACGCCACAGTACATTAACCATTGCACTAGTTCACCTGACCAAGGCCACAATGCACGAAACATTGCACTAATTCTCATGAACAACGCCACAATACACGAAACATTGCACTAGTTCACATGGACAACGTCGCACCACACGAAACATTGCACTAGTTCACCTGGACAACGTCGCACCACATGAAACATCGTGCAATCCGGCGCAGCAAACACATTGGCAAATACATGGGGATCGTTGTATCTGTAGTAACAGATCTTAGACGTGTAGTTGAAATAAATAGCCGCTATTTCGTAGTACTCCTTGGAACGACTGCGACACTTGGCGTACGTTCCACCGTCGGTAGTCTCATATATGTTATCAGTGAATGCGAATCCAGTGCTTTCGTTGTATTTTTCCTGGCAAACGGCTGCAATAAAACAGACACAGTGTCACTAAGAAAGTCATGTTTGACCCTTAATAATGTTTAATTTGGTGGTTATGCGTCCCATGGACCCAATAAAAAAACTGCTAAATCCTATCAAAATGTGAAATCGTAGTGTTCAAGGAAGCACCAAAAATGGTGCTTTTATCCGGTCTGTCCACATCAAGTTGCTAAGATATCTGACTAAATAATCCCCAAGAATCCTCCTTGAGCTAACCGCAGTATTCAAGATGGCGTCTGAAACTGCGGACACTCGAACAAGAACAAGAACAAGAAGTTTACTTTGACCCCAAAATATAACAAATATTCATACAATAAACATATCAGGTATATGCATTTACACAAATAAAATATATATGCATACATAATAATGTGTGTATGTACCATTTTTGAAACCAGTATAGCAATTAATTAACTAACAGAAAATCACTTTTAATTTTATGATAAATAGGGAGTCCGTGGCTCCGATTAAAACATATTGTCGCTACCATAGGAGCCACCGCAGTTATGACAAATGTTTTTTAAATATATGATGGCCTTTCAAGTTATGTGTGTATCTAAATTATACAATTTAAGTGTGAATTATATGTGGCAGTAAATGTTCTTTATAGCGATCGATATAATCAAAACTGTGTATGTTCTTGATCACTAAAATTTTCGTTCATTTATTAACAATTAACATTACTGATTTTTGTTACATGTATAACAATTTAAAAGTATACAGGTATCTTTGTATTTTTTCAGGAGAAAGTTTTTAGTGTAAATTGCAAAGCCTCGCAGGCTATGAGTGTATATCATTTCTTTCACTGTTCCAGGAGTATCGTTTATAATGTATGGCAAGTTATATTTAAGATATTGTTTAGCAAATTTATGTTTAGTTCTTGCAGTATGTATATTTTTTAGATTTTCGAGGGTCATGATGGTTTAATAAGTAAACAAGTAGGTTTTTGTGAGGGTGTTTAGAGTAAAATTTTAATTCTTGTAATTTCAATTGAGCTTCTATTTTTTAAACAAATTATGTTGTTTAAAATGAGAATTGTATCCACTTGACGTTATTATACAAACAGTTTTTTGTGTGAATTTTCATCAATCTGTTTCCTTTGTATCCCCATGCCATAATAAAATAGTTCATATGTGATAATATTAACGATTCATATAACATACACGAACACTGACATGTTCCCTCAGTGTACCTACATGAACACAGACATGTCCCCTCAGTGTGCCCACATGAACACTGACATGTCCCCTCTGTGTACCTACACGAAACTACACGAACACTGACATGTTCCCTCAGTGTAACTACACAAACACTGACAAGTCACCTCCGTGTACCTATAATTTTTTTATGAAGACTGTCATATCACCTCTGGATACCTACACGAACACTGGCAAGTCACCTCTGTATACCTACACGAACACTGGCAAGTCATTTACGTCACCTCTGTATACCTACACGAACTCTGGCATGTCACCTCTGTATACCTCCACGAACTCTGGCATGTTACCTCTGTATACCTACACGAACTCTGGCATGTCACCTCTGTATACCTACTTGGTGAATCACAGCGAGACCTTTGCCCGGCAAGATCCACGCATGTGGTTCCGTTTGGACATAGATTATAACGACAAGGATAATTCCCTGAAATAAAAAACCTTGTTAATAGCCACCACTATAAGCTAGGTAATGCGCAAAGGAAAGAACAACATGTTAGTATTCTGATCAACAAATAAAAAACTGCCTATTTGCTGTGGATTCAGACGTCGCATTGACAGAGTTCTCAGTAGTTATATCATTGAAGGGAAACAAATTACACAAGATTATTAGTTGAAATTAACTACATTTATTTAGTTTTCAACGTAAGCAGCGTTTCAAAGTAGCAAAATTATTGTTAATTGGTATGTATTTTTCTTTATGTATTTTGATGAATACCTTATTTGAACATTAACGGCGGTGATTGTGCATGTCTGCATGTGCGAGTGTGCATGTGTTTGTTCTGTCAAAGCACAGTAAAGACATGACGAATTCGGCTAACGTGGCACTAGTTCACATGGAGAACGCCGCACCACACGAAACACTGCACTAGTTCACCTGATCAGCGCCACGGTAAACGAAGCATTGCACTAGTTCACCTGAACAACGCCACAGTATCCGAAACATAACATTAGTTCATCTGAACAACGCCACAATACACGAAACATTGCACTAGTTCATCTGAATAAGCTACAGTACACGAAACATTGCACCAGATCATCTGAACAACGCCACAATACATTAACCATTGCATTAGTTCACCTGACCAAGGCCACAATGCATGAAACATTGCACTAATTCTCATGAACAACGCCACAATACACGAAACATTGCACTAGTTCACCTGAAGAACGCCGTACCACACGAAACATTGCAATAGTTCACATGGACAACGTCGCACCACACGAAACATTGCACTAGTTCACCTGAACAACGTCGCACCACATGAAACATTGCACTAGTTCACCTGAACAACGTCGCATCACATGAAACATTGTGCAATCCGGCGCAGCAAACACATTGGCAAATACATGGGGATCGTTGTATCTGTAGTAACAGATCTTAGACGTGTAATTGAAATAAATAGCCGCTATTTCGTAGTATTCCTCGGAACGACTGCGACACTTGGCGTACGTTCCACCCTCGGTAGTCTCATATATGTTATTTGTGAATGCAAATCCAATGCTTTCGTTGTATTTTTCCTGGCAAACGGCTGCAATAAAACAGACACAGTGTCACGAAGAAAGTCATGTTTGACCCTTAACAATATTTAATTCGACGGTTATGCGTCCCATGGACCCACTAAAAACTGCTAACTCCTATCAAAATGTGAAATCGTAGTGTTCAAGGAAGCACCAAAAAATTTTGCTTTTATCCGGTCTGTCCACACCAACTTGCTAAGATACCTGACTAAATAATCCCCAAGAATCCTCCTTGAGTTAACTGCAATATTCAAGATGGCGTCTGAAACTGCGGACACTCGAAAAAGAACAAGAACAAGAAGTTTATATTGACCTCAAAATGTAAAAATATTCATACAATAAACATATCAGGTATATGCATTTACACAAATAAAATAGATATGCATACATAATAATGTGTGTATGTACCATTTTTGAAACCAGTATAGCAATTAATTAACAGAAAATCACTTTTAATGTTATGACAAATAGGGGGTCAGTGGCTCCGATTAAGACATATTGTCGCTATCATAGGATATATGATAATAATAATAATAATAATATTTTATTTTGTTAAGCGCCACATCCAATATTGTTCACAGCGCTTTACAACAATATACAAGTGTATGTTAAAAATAATGCGTTTGAATAAAAAACAATAGTTATTATATCATAGATAAAATGAACTAATGATAATAGCAATTAAAACAATAAATATAGTAGAAGTAGAAAAGGAATGTGATGTAAAATATCATAAAATAAAATTGTTAAGATCTTTTTTTTTCTTTATATAAATAAACTAAAATTAATGTAAACATAAATAAATTAGGCTAAAATGTATACGAAAAATAAATAAATAGATAAATAAATAAACGTTAAACATCAATCAGCTATGGTAAAACAGTGTTGGTAAGGGTCCGAGTTACATGTACGCTGCAGTGAACAGATGAGTCTTCAACACAGATTTAAATGATTGCAGTGATGTTTTGTTAGTAACACTTGACGGCAGTGCGTTCCACACTGCTGCCGCTGCGTGAGCAAATGAACAGTCACCGGCTCTGCTGCGTGTTCTCGGAACAACTAGTGCGTTCGAGTCAGCAGACGGAAGACGTCTGGCTGGCATGTAGACACGCACGAGTTTCTGCATGTAGACAGGCGAGAGGTCTTCGTGCAGGGACTTGTACGTAAGAACAGCGATCTTGAATGCAATGCGCTGTTGAATAGGTAGCCAGTGCAGTTCATGAAGAATAGGGGTCGCACTTTCACAACGAGCCTGTCGAGTAATAAGGCGAGCGGCAGCATTCTGGAGTCGCTGCAATCGACCGATGTTATTGGTTGAGGTACCGAACAGACAGTAAAGAGTTGCAGTAGTCCAAACGGGATGTAATCATGGCATTGACTACCCGTTCCGCTGTCGGTTGAGTAAGGTAATGGTGAATCAACCCGATGTTGCGCAGGTGAGCGAGCAAGTGCTGATAGTACGTGACACTTGCATAGTCATATCCAGGTGTCTATCAAGGTGGACGCCGAGATTTCTAACGTGATCAATTGCACAGATTTCATCTGTCCCGACGCGCACACGGAGCCCACTTACGATGGCAGATGCTGATTTGGGGACAACCGGTAGAATTTCTGTTTTCGTGTCATTCATGAGCAGATAATTCCAAGTCATCCACTCCTTCACGTCATCAATACATCGGCAGTCGCCAGAGAAGATGCATCCAGGTCGAAGTGACAGAACAGTTGTAAATCATCGGCGTAGTGGTGATATTTTAAGTCGTGATTGTGAATGATATCACCGATCGGTTGCACGTATAGTGAAAATAATAGTGGTCCCAACACTGACCCTGCGGCACCCCCGTTAACAAAATCGTATCGCTGGATAACACGCGGTCGATGACGACACTCTGCTTGCGATTACTTAGGTAAGATTCCAACCAATGGAGAACCACTCCGGTGAGGCCATAGCGTCGTTGTAGGAGATCCAGTAGTATTGTGTGATCTACCGTGTCAAATGCGGCACTTAGATCGATGAGTACAAGGATTGCACCTTGTCTACGGTCTAGCGCGGTCCTGATCTCGTTGAGTACCCACAGTAGGGCTGTCTCGATCGAGTGGTTTCGCTTGTATGCGGACTGAAATGTGTCCGTAAGTGATTCATTGGCTAGGTAACTGTTCAATATGTTGGCCACAATCTTTTCAATCACTTTCGAAAGTTGGGACAGATTGCTGACTGGGCGGTAGTTACTTAAAGTATTCTTACACAGTGACGGCTTCTTCAGAAGAGGATGCACAAGTGCTCGCTTTAGTTCACCCGGCATTGTTCCTTCTGCCAAACACGCATTTGTTATATCAGTAACAATGATCGCAAGTGCGTCAGTGTTCTGATTTACATGATCGGATGGTAACAGATCAAGTGTACAAGACGTACACATTCTAGCGATGGTAGCCGTTATTTCACGTGTTGTTTGTAGGTGTAAATGTGTCAATTGGTGTGACAAAGCGACGTGTTTCAATCGGCAGTGTCATGCGATGTCTGGCAGCATGTAAGCCGAGTCGAATTTCAACTACCTTATTGTTGAAATAGTCCGAAAATTAATGGCAACAGGCAACGACGGAGTCATATTCGGGATACGAACGTGATGGCTTCCCACTCAGTGATTTCACGATGTTGAACATGCTTTTGTTGTCAGCGTTCAGAAGTTTATCTCGATAGTAGTTGGTTTTTGAGAGGGCAATGAGCTTATTGCACTCATCGCGTGCATGATGGTTTAATAAGTAAACAAGTAGGTTTTTGTGAGGTGTTTAGAGTAAAATTTTAATTCTTGTAATTTAAATTGAGCTTCTATTTAAAAAAAATTGTTTTATCTTCGTGAGAAGTGAACTATGCATTCGCCTCGATGTTGTCCGGCAAGTGAACCTATTATCGCCTGCAACGTTGAGCAACACGTGCATTAATGATGGCGTCTGACGAACAATCTGCACCCAGTGATAATGCGAACGCGAACCTTTTTATCTGTGAATCTGACAAATTAGTGGTCAATGAGCTTCTTACTTTCGTTGGCGACAAGATTAACACTCTCCCATATGATATTATCGTGAAGCTAATCTCCAACTTCTATTCCGATGACGACGTTACAACTGCTAAGAACATGTTATGTGCGTTCTGCAATCTTGACGGTCCGCGGCTGATCAAACGAAAGGGCAAGGACAAGACTGTGAACAATATCCAAAAAATCTTGAACATTTTCCTTGAAATGCCGCCCCAGTCTGCGCCCTGTTACGTCGCCAAGGAGCTATGCCGTCTTCCACCTCTGACGATGAATAGTTTCGACGTCTCGTCGCTCGTGAAGGACATGGAGTCCTTGAAACAACACCTCTCTGTACTCCAGGAATCTAACGAGACCATTCTGAAGGCACAACTCGTTGTATGCCAGGAACGTCTGGAAACTACATCATCCGTGGACAAGTCAGTTGCTGAGCATCTTTCTTCTGACTCTGCTCGTGATGTTTCTGGTAAAGAGATATCCCATACCAACAACAAGGCAGACACCCCAGAGAGCGATGATGACGACCTGATTCTCCTTGCAAGTGTCCAGCAGGTGAAACTGCCGCCTAAGCCATGTCAGCGCAAGAACACATCCAGCCGCCTGCAGACGTCCGCTACGAATCAAGCCAATCGCCGTAGCTACGCAGACTCTGTGTCGAAGGGTCGTCGACAAACCAACAACAACCATGTCCGTTCCACGCCGCTGCCCACTTCCCAGCCCGACTCGGCCATGATACACGGGAGTGGCAAGAGGTCCAAACTCCGCGCAGCAAAACGGTCCAGTCTCACAGCTTCACCTAAAACCAGGACACAAGTATGTGTTTTCGTCACTAGACTCGCTAGAACAATAAAGCCGAAAGACCTGGCGACTCACGTTTATCTTGAGACTGGTATCACAGTTACATGCGAACCGCTGAGAACTAAATTTGACACATGCACATCATTCTGTGTCAGACTCTCACCACGTGACCAACACTTGTTACTACACCCAAAGGTGGGGTCCTCCGGTGTCCTGGTACGTGGGTACTTCGAATAAGTGGTTGTATCCTGTGTGTACATCCTGATTGCTTTGTTTTTAATCAACATTCAACCAAATGATCAATAACACGTTGACAATTTTAACTTCAATTGTCATGGTTTTAAAACATCTGTATACGATATTTTATATCTTTTTGAACAATATGATATCATATTTTTACAAGAGCTCTGGCTTTCCAGTGAAGATATTACTTTATTGCGGACAATTCATAAAGAATTTGAAGCTTATGGTGTTAGTGCTATGAATGACCAACTCCACCCTCAGGCTGGACGCCCTTACGGTGGTGTATGTGTGCTGTGGAGGAAAACTATATATCATGCATGCAAAATATTTGACTTTCAAGATGCTATGATACTGGGAATTGACATTGATACCAAGGATGGTAAATTGTTTCTCCTAAATGTATACCTACCTTACCAAGCACCTGACAACTACGACAAGTTCAGTAATTATTTGGGTAACATTGCCTCAATTATAGAGGAAAAAGACACCAACAGTATTGTTATAACTGGTGATTTTAATGCCGCTTTAAACACTCCCTTTGAAGCGGAGCTAATTGATATGTGTGACAGTATTGGTCTGGTAATATCAGATTATGAAAAATTTGGCCAAACTTGCAATACGTATACTTATATGAATGATGCACACAATTGTACCTCGTGGTTAGATCACTTTATTTGTTCGCATAGTGTTCACTCAAAGATCACTGATCTACATATTTTAGATAAATGCCCTAGTTCGGATCATTTCCCTGTAGGACTCGCTATCTCCACTTTTGTAACTGCAGAAAGGTCAAGACAATGTCTCTGCGGCAAAGTGTGCTGATAACATTTCTCCTATTTTTAAATGGTCTAAAGCACCAGATTATAATATCCGAAAATATGGAAAGAGTAGTGCTGTACATCTGGACAAAGTAGTAACCCCAGAATATGGAAAGAGTAGTGCTGTACATCTGGACAAAGTAGTAACCCCAGAATATGGAAAGAGTAGTGCTGTACATCTGGACAAAGTAGTAATCCCAGAATATGGAAAGAGTAGTGCTATACATCTGGACAAAGTAGTAATCCCAGAATATGGAAAGAGTAGTGCTGTACATCTGGACAAAGTAGCAATCCCAGAATATGGAAAGAGTAGTGCTGTACATCTGGACAAAGTAGTAATCCCAGAATATGGAAAGAGTAGTGCTGTACATCTGGACAAAGTAGTAATCCCAGAATATGGAAAGAGTAGAGCTGTACATCTGGACAAAGTAGTAATCCCAGAATATGGAAAGAGTAGTGCTGTACATCTGGACAAAGTAGTAATCCCAGAATATGGAAAGAGTAGTGCTGTACATCTGGACAAAGCAGTAATCCCAGAATATGGAAAGAGTAGTGCTGTACATCTGGACAAAGTAGCAATCCCAGAATATGGAAAGAGTAGTGCTGTACATCTGAACAAAGTAGCAATTCCAGAATATGGAAAGAGTAGTGCTGTACATCTGGACAAAGTAGCAATCCCAGAATATGGAAAGAGTAGTGCTGTACATCTGGACAAAGTAGTAATCCCAGAATATGGAAAGAGTAGTGCTGTACATCTGGACAAAGTAGTAATCCCAGAATATGGAAAGAGTAGTGCTGTACATCTGGACAAAGTAGTAATCCCAGAATAAGGAAAGAGTAGTACTGTACATCTGGACAAAGTAGTAATCCCAGAATATGGAAAGAGTAGTGCTGTACATTTGGACAAAGTAGTAATCCCAGAATATGGAAAGAGTAGTGCTGTGCATCTGGACAAAGTAGCAATCCCTGAATATGGAAAGAGTAGTGCTGTACATCTGGAAAAAGTAGCAATCCCAGAATATGGAAAGAGTAGTGCTGTACATCTGGACAAAGTAGCAATCCCAGAATATGGAAAGAGTAGTGCTGTACATCTGGACAAAGTAGCAATCCCAGAATATGGAAAGAGTAGTGCTGTACATCTGGACAAAGTAGCAATCCCAGAATATGGAAAGAGTAGTGCTGTACATCTGGACAAAGTAGCAATCCCAGAATATGGAAAGAGTAGTGCTTTACATCTGGACAAAGTAGCAATCCCAGAATATGTAAAGAGTAGTGCTTTACATCTGGACAAAGTAGTAATCCCAGAATATGGAAAGAGTAGTGCTGTACATCTGGACAAAGTAGCAATCCCAAAATATGGAAAGAGTAGTGCTGTACATCTGGACAAAGTAGTAATCCCAGAATATGAAAAGAGTAGTGCTGTACATCTGGACAAAGTAGCAATCCCAGAATATGGAAAGAGTAGTGATGTACATCTGGTCAAAGTAGCAATCACAGAATATGGAAAGAGTAGTGCTGTACATCTGGACAAAGTAGCAATCCCAGAATATGGAAAGAGTAGTGCTGTACATCTGGACAAAGTAGCAATCCCAGAATATGGAAAGAGTAGTGCTGTACATCTGGACAAAGTAGCAATCCCATAATATGGAAAGAGTAGTGCTGTAAATCTGGACAAAGTAGCAATCCCAGAATATGGAAAGAGTAGTGCTGTACATCTGGACAAAGTAGCAATCCCAGAATATGGAAAGAGTAGTGCTGTACATCTGGACAAAGTAGCAATCCCAGAATATGGAAAGAATAGTGCTGTAAATCTGGACAAAGTAGCAATCCCAGAATATGGAAAGAGTAGTGCTTTACATCTGGACAAAGTAGCAATCCCAGAATATATAAAGAGTAGTGCTTTACATCTGGACAAAGTAGTAATCCCAGAATATGGAAAGAGTAGTGCTGTACATCTGGACAAAGTAGCAATCCCAGAATATGGAAAGAGTAGTGATGTACATCTGGACAAAGTAGCAATCCCAGAATATGGAAAGAGTAGTGCTGTACATCTGGACAAAGTAGCAATCCCAGAAAATGGAAAGAGTAGTGCTGTACATCTGGACAAAGTAGCAATCCCAGAATATGGAAAGAGTAGTGCTGTACATCTGGACAAAGTAGCAATCCCAGAATATGGAAAGAGTAGTGCTGTACATCTGGACAAAGTAGCAATCCCAGAATATGGAAAGAGTAGTGCTGTACATCTGGACAAAGTAGCAATCCCAGAATATGGAAAGAGTAGTGCTGTACATCTGGACAAAGTAGCAATCCCAGAATATGGAAAGAGTAGTGCTGTACATCTGGACAAAGTAACAATCCCAGAATATGGAAAGAGTAGTGCTGTACATCTGGACAAAGTAACAATCCCAGAATATGGAAAGAGTAGTGCTGTACATCTGGACAAAGTAGCAATCCCAGAATATGGAAAGAGTAGTGCTGTACATCTGGACAAAGTAGCAATCCCAGAATATGGAAAGAGTAGTGCTGTACATCTGGACAAAGTAGCAATCCCAGAATATGGAAAGAGTAGTGCTGTACATCTGGACAAAGTAGCAATCCCAGAATATGGAAAGAGTAGTGCTGTACATCTGGACAAAGTAGCAATCCCAGAATATGGAAAGAGTAGTGCTGTACATCTGGACAAAGTGGCAATCCCAGAATATGGAAAGAGTAGTGCTGTACATCTGGACAAAGTGGCAATCCTAGAATATGGAAAGAGTAGTGCTGTACATCGGGACAAAGTAGCAATCCCAGAATATGGAAAGAGTAGTGCTGTACATCTGGACAAAGTAGCAATCCCAGAATATGGAAAGAGTAGTGCTGTACATCTGGACAAAGTGGCAATCCCAGAATATGGAAAGTGTAGTGCTGTACATCTGGACAAAGTAACAATCCCAGAATATGGAAAGAGTAGTGCTGTACATCTGGACAAAGTAACAATCCCAGAATATGGAAAGAGTAGTGCTGTACATCTGGACAAAGTAGCAATCCCAGAATACGGAAAGAGTAGTGCTGTACATCTGGACAAAGTAGCAATCCCAGAATACGGAAAGAGTAGTGCTGTACATCTGGACAAAGTAGCAATCCCAGAATACGGAAAGAGTAGTGCTGTACATCTGGACAAAGTAGCAATCCCAGAATATGGAAAGAGTAATGCTGTACATCTGGACAAAGTGGCAATCCCAGAATATGGAAAGAGTAGTGCTGTACATCTGGACAAAGTGGCAATCCCAGAATATGGAAAGAGTAGTGCTGTACATCTGGACAAAATGGCAATCCTAGAATATGGAAACAGTAGTGCTGTACATCGGGATAAAGTGGCAATCCCAGAATATGGAAAGAGTAGTGTTGTACATCTGGACAAAGTGGCAATCCCAGAATATGGAAAGAGTAGTGCTGTACATCTGGACAAAGTAGCAATCCCAGAATATGGAAAGAGTAGTGCTGTACATCTGGACAAAGTGGCAATCCCAGAATATGGAAAGAGTAGTGCTGTACATCTGAACAAAGTGGCATTCCCAGAATACGGAAAGAGTAGTGCTGTACATCTGGACAAAGTGGCAATCCCAGAATATGGAAAGAGTAGTGCTGTACATCTGGACAAAGTGGCAATCCTAGAATATGGAAAGAGTAGTGCTGTACATCGGGACAAAGTAGCAATCCCAGAATATGGAAAGAGTAGTGCTGTACATCTGGACAAAGTAGCAATCCCAGAATATGGAAAGAGTAGTGCTGTACATCTGGACAAAGTTGCAATCCCAGAATATGGAAAGTGTAGTGCTGTACATCTGGACAAAGTAACAATCCCAGAATATGGAAAGAGTAGTGCTGTACATCTGGACAAAGTAACAATCCCAGAATATGGAAAGAGTAGTGCTGTACATCTGGACAAAGTAGCAATCCCAGAATACGGAAAGAGTAGTGCTGTACATCTGGACAAAGTAGCAATCCCAGAATACGGAAAGAGTAGTGCTGTACATCTGGACAAAGTAGCAATCCCAGAATACGGAAAGAGTAGTGCTGTACATCTGGACAAAGTAGCAATCCCAGAATATGGAAAGAGTAATGCTGTACATCTGGACAAAGTGGCAATCCCAGAATATGGAAAGAGTAGTGCTGTACATCTGGACAAAGTGGCAATCCCAGAATATGGAAAGAGTAGTGCTGTACATCTGGACAAAATGGCAATCCTAGAATATGGAAAGAGTAGTGCTGTACATCGGGATAAAGTGGCAATCCCAGAATATGGAAAGAGTAGTGTTGTACATCTGGACAAAGTGGCAATCCCAGAATATGGAAAGAGTAGAGCTGTACATCTGGACAAAGTAGCAATCCCAGAATATGGAAAGAGTAGTGCTGTACATCTGGACAAAGTGGCAATCCCAGAATATGGAAAGAGTAGTGCTGTACATCTGAACAAAGTGGCAATCCCAGAATACGGAAAGAGTAGTGCTGTACATCTGGACAAAGTGGCAATCCCAGAATATGGAAAGAGTAGTGCTGTACATCTGGACAAAGTGGTAATCCCAGAATATGGAAAGAGTAGTGTTGTACATCTGGACAAAGTAGTAATCCCAGAATATGGAAAGTGTAGTGCTGTACATCTGGACAAAGTGGTAATCCCAGAGTATGGATAGAGTAGTGCTGTACATCTGGACAAAGTAGTAATCCCAGAATATGGAAAGTGTAGTGCTGTATATCTGGACAAAGTAGTAATCCCAGAATATGGAAAGAGTAGTGCTGTACATCTGGACAAAGTAGTAATCTCAGAATATGGAAAGAGTAGTGCTGTACATCTGGCCAAAGTAGCAATCCCAGAATATGGAAACAATAGTGCTGTACATCTGGACAAAGTAGCAATCCCAGAATATGGAAAGAGTAGTGCTGTACATCTGGACAAAGTAGCAATCCCAGAATATGGAAAGAGTAGTGCTGTACATCTGGAAAAAGTGGCAATCCTAGAATATGGAAAGAGTAGTGCTGTACATCGGGACAAAGTAGCAATCCCAGAATATGGAAAGAGTAGTGCTGTACATCTGGACAAAGTAGCAATCCCAGAATATGGAAAGAGTAGTGATGTACATCTGGACAAAGTAGCAATCCTAGAATATAGAAAGAGTAGTGATGTACATCTGGACAAAGTAGCAATCCCAGAATATGGAAAGAGTAGTGCTGTACATCTGGACAAAGTAACAATCCCAGAATATGGAAAGAGTAGTGCTGTACATCTGGACAAAGTAACAATCCCAGAATATGGAAAGAGTAGTGCTGTACATCTGGACAAAGTAGCAATCCCAGAATATGGAAAGAGTAGTGCTGTACATCTGGACAAAGTAGCAATCCCAGAATATGGAAAGAGTAGTGCTGTACATCTGGACAAAGTAGCAATCCCAGAATATGGAAAGAGTAGTGCTGTACATCTGGACAAAGTAGCAATCCCAGAATATGGAAAGAGTAGTGCTGTACATCTGGACAAAGTAGCAATCCCAGAATATGGAAAGAGTAGTGCTGTACATCTGGACAAAGTGGCAATCCCAGAATATGGAAAGAGTAGTGCTGTACATCTGGACAAAGTGGCAATCCTAGAATATGGAAAGAGTAGTGCTGTACATCGGGACAAAGTAGCAATCCCAGAATATGGAAAGAGTAGTGCTGTACATCTGGACAAAGTAGCAATCCCAGAATATGGAAAGAGTAGTGCTGTACATCTGGACAAAGTGGCAATCCCAGAATATGGAAAGTGTAGTGCTGTACATCTGGACAAAGTAACAATCCCAGAATATGGAAAGAGTAGTGCTGTACATCTGGACAAAGTAACAATCCCAGAATATGGAAAGAGTAGTGCTGTACATCTGGACAAAGTAGCAATCCCAGAATACGGAAAGAGTAGTGCTGTACATCTGGACAAAGTAGCAATCCCAGAATACGGAAAGAGTAGTGCTGTACATCTGGACAAAGTAGCAATCCCAGAATACGGAAAGAGTAGTGCTGTACATCTGGACAAAGTAGCAATCCCAGAATATGGAAAGAGTAATGCTGTACATCTGGACAAAGTGGCAATCCCAGAATATGGAAAGAGTAGTGCTGTACATCTGGACAAAGTGGCAATCCCAGAATATGGAAAGAGTAGTGCTGTACATCTGGACAAAATGGCAATCCTAGAATATGGAAAGAGTAGTGCTGTACATCGGGATAAAGTGGCAATCCCAGAATATGGAAAGAGTAGTGTTGTACATCTGGACAAAGTGGCAATCCCAGAATATGGAAAGAGTAGTGCTGTACATCTGGACAAAGTAGCAATCCCAGAATATGGAAAGAGTAGTGCTGTACATCTGGACAAAGTGGCAATCCCAGAATATGGAAAGAGTAGTGCTGTACATCTGAACAAAGTGGCAATCCCAGAATACGGAAAGAGTAGTGCTGTACATCTGGACAAAGTGGCAATCCCAGAATATGGAAAGAGTAGTGCTGTACATCTGGACAAAGTGGCAATCCTAGAATATGGAAAGAGTAGTGCTGTACATCGGGACAAAGTAGCAATCCCAGAATATGGAAAGAGTAGTGCTGTACATCTGGACAAAGTAGCAATCCCAGAATATGGAAAGAGTAGTGCTGTACATCTGGACAAAGTGGCAATCCCAGAATATGGAAAGTGTAGTGCTGTACATCTGGACAAAGTAACAATCCCAGAATATGGAAAGAGTAGTGCTGTACATCTGGACAAAGTAACAATCCCAGAATATGGAAAGAGTAGTGCTGTACATCTGGACAAAGTAGCAATCCCAGAATACGGAAAGAGTAGTGCTGTACATCTGGACAAAGTAGCAATCCCAGAATATGGAAAGAGTAATGCTGTACATCTGGACAAAGTGGCAATCCCAGAATATGGAAAGAGTAGTGCTGTACATCTGGACAAAGTGGCAATCCCAGAATATGGAAAGAGTAGTGCTGTACATCTGGACAAAATGGCAATCCTAGAATATGGAAAGAGTAGTGCTGTACATCGGGATAAAGTGGCAATCCCAGAATATGGAAAGAGTAGTGTTGTACATCTGGACAAAGTGGCAATCCCAGAATATGGAAAGAGTAGAGCTGTACATCTGGACAAAGTAGCAATCCCAGAATATGGAAAGAGTAGTGCTGTACATCTGGACAAAGTGGCAATCCCAGAATATGGAAAGAGTAGTGCTGTACATCTGAACAAAGTGGCAATCCCAGAATACGGAAAGAGTAGTGCTGTACATCTGGACAAAGTGGCAATCCCAGAATATGGAAAGAGTAGTGCTGTACATCTGGACAAAGTGGTAATCCCAGAATATGGAAAGAGTAGTGTTGTACATCTGGACAAAGTAGTAATCCCAGAATATGGAAAGTGTAGTGCTGTACATCTGGACAAAGTGGTAATCCCAGAGTATGGATAGAGTAGTGCTGTACATCTGGACAAAGTAGTAATCCCAGAATATGGAAAGTGTAGTGCTGTATATCTGGACAAAGTAGTAATCCCAGAATATGGAAAGAGTAGTGCTGTACATCTGGACAAAGTAGTAATCTCAGAATATGGAAAGAGTAGTGCTGTACATCTGGCCAAAGTAGCAATCCCAGAATAATGTACAAGCATTAACATTGATTGCTCAAATAGACAGCATACATGTGACATCGATAAACTAGTTGATGATAATATAAGCATTGCACTTGAGGAATCCAGTCTTGAAACTATCAGTACATACAACAAATAATGTGTCAAGATTATATTATACCTGGCAGGAACGATTATGTAAAGGAGGCAAACACTGAAGCCAGAAATGATTATATGCTGTGGCGTAATATGGAAAAACCCAAGCATGGTCCAATATGTGAACTCATGCGAAGAACTAGGTTACATTTTAAATATTTGCTCAAACAGTGTCAACAAAGAGAAGAAATGGCTCGAGCAGACGCCATGGATAAATCCATGAATACTAAAGATACAGCTTCTTTTTGGAAAAAATTGTCCAAAACGTAAAAGAAAAATTTACCTAATGCTTCTATTGTCAATGGTACGTTCCATATCCGCCATGTGGAAAACACATTTTGAATCACTTTAAATAATGTCACTTCAGATGTAAATATGCAAAATGTGAAAGAGCGTATACACAATACTGAGAATGTGTGTGACGACAATGATGTACACATTACACCTTGCATGGTGCAGAATGCTATAGACAATGATGTACACATTACACCTTGCATGGTGCAGAATGCTATAGACAATGATGTACACATTACACCTTGCATGGTGCAGAATGCTATAGACAATGATGTACACATTACACCTTGCATGGTACAGAATGCTATAGACAATGATGTACACATTACACCTTGCATGGTGCAGAATGCTATAGACAATGATGTACACATTACACCTTGCATGGTGCAGAATGCTATAGACAATGATGTACACATTACACCTTGCATGGTGCAGAATGCTATAGACAATGATGTACACATTACACCATGCATGGTGCAGAATGCTATAGACAATGATGTACACATTACACCTTGCATGGTACAGAACGCTATAGACAATGATGTACACATTACACCTTGCACGGTGCAGAATGCTATAGACAATGATGTACACATTACACCTTGCATGGTGCAGAATGCTATAGACAATGATGTACACATTACACCTTGCATGGTACAGAACGCTATAGACAATGATGTACACATTACACCTTGCACGGTGCAGAATGCTATAGACAATGGTGTACACATTACACCTTGCATGGCACAGAACGCTATAGACAATGATGTACACATTACACCTTGCATGGTGCAGAATGCTATAGACAATGATGTACACATTACACCTTGCATGGTGCAGAATGCTATAGACAATGATGTACACATTACACCTTGCATGGTGCAGAATGCTATAGACAATGATGTACACATTACACCTTGCATGGTACAGAACGCTATAGACAATGATGTACACATTACACCTTGCACGGTGCAGAATGCTATAGACAATGATGTACACATTACACCTTGCACGGTGCAGAATGCTATAGACAATGATGTACACATTACACCTTGCACGGTGCAGAATGCTATAGACAATGATGTACACATTACACCTTGCATGGTGCAGAATGCTATAGACAATGATGCACACATTACACGTTGCACGGTGCAGAATGCTATAGACAATGATGTACACATTACACCTTGCATGGTACAGAACGCTATAGACAATGATGTACACATTACACCTTGCACGGTGCAGAATGCTATAGACAATGATGTACACATTACACCTTGCACGGTGCAGAATGCTATAGACAATGGTGTACACATTACACCTTGCATGGCACAGAACGCTATAGACAATGATGTACACATTACACCTTGCATGGTGCAGAATGCTATAGACAACGATGTACACATTACACCTTGCATGGTGCAGAATGCTATAGACAATGATGTACACATTACACCTTGCACGGTGCAGAATGCTATAGACAATGGTGTACACATTACACCTTGCATGGTGCAGAATGCTATAGACAATGATGTACACATTACACCTTGCATGGTGCAGAATGCTATATACAATGATGTACACATTACACCTTGCATGGTGCAGAATGCCCAAATGTTTTGTATTAAATGGGGTTCCACGACCTCTGAATTTTTTAATGTCTCAAATGTTGTTAGACAGGGTGGTATTTTATCTCCATATTTGTTTAATATATATTTCGACGATTTAAGCATTACGCTTAAAAACTCTGGCGTAGGATGTCACCTACACAACATCAGTACAAACCATATGTTCTATGCAGACGATTTATGTGTTATTGCACCTAGACCCAGTGGCCTCCAGGCATTACTGATTTGTGCCATATTTGGCTTCGACAATGACATTATATATATATATCATCCTATAAAGTCAGTATGCAAGGTTTTCAAACCACATGGTTTTCACCTGAAATGTCCAGCTATTTACTTACTTACAAACTGGGATATGTTGAAATGACAAAGTATTTAGGGGTGAACATCTGCAATGACTTGAAGGATGATGAAGATATGCTAAGACACTTGCGCAACTTTTATGCCAGGTCCAACAGCATCATCCGAAAATTCCACAACTGTTAATTCATTTGTTCCATGAATATTGTTGTTCAATTTACTGTTCCGAACTCTGGGTACATTTCAACAAAGGCACTTATTTAAAACTTAAAGTCGCATACAACAATATGTATAGACGGATCCTAGGTTACCACCGATGGGACAGTGCAAGCACACATTTTTATGGTTTTAGAAAGCGGGTTCTTAATATTGACAATAATATGGTATAATGTATGTGTAACTGTAGACAAAATTGTTTCTATTTCTTTCCATTTTTATTATTCTTGTTATCTCTTAACTTATTAGCTTGGTTTACTTATTTATAAATTTTACTTATTATTTTTAATGATGTACCTTTTATTCCTATTAGCATGTATTACTTAAATGCATATGTACTATGTTTTTTTTTACAAGAAATAAAAAATAAAAACATTCATTCATAAGAAGGCAAATATAGATATCTAGCGTGGGGCGTTCGAACATGCTCTATCAAATGAACACAGTTAAAGTATTATAGAATCATCAAAACATGTTTTTAAAACAATCTAAGTTTTCTTTCTCAAACTCTGAAGTACACTTAATGTAAACAAAGATAATTGATAATAATACGCACATGGAGTCATTGCACTGTTCGCAGGCCCTTGGGGCCCTTGGGGCCCTTGGGGTCCTTGTCGCTTCACTAACCCTTTTAGGTGGCGGATTCCGTCTAAAATCGATCACAAAATCATCACGTTTCTAAAATATACACTCCTACTAAATATAGTAATTTAGCGCATCATGTGAAACGCCCCATTTTTTGCGGCGAAGTTCACAATTTCGGAAGCTCACTAAAAACTCCAGTTGCAGCCCGTCCTTGAGACTCACCTAAACGGGGGAACATTCCAAATGTCTAGGAGGGCACATAACGCACGATTCGATCGTGATACATGTGTATCTACTTCATACTGCATTCAGCCATCGCGATGATTAACACTTACATTTCACTGTCAGCAGTCCTGTTGTGAAACGGAAGATGACTGTCTTACTAAGATGGCCGTATTGTGAAGCGTTCCGTTTGGAATTGTTAATGCTGGAAGTCGCCCGTATTGTGACAGAATAGGTAGCAGAACCTGCAAACGGCACTGGTTAATGATAGACTAATCAGTCCGCATCAATGCAAACAACGAGATAATCGCCAAAAGTGAACAGCCCCTGCTACACAGACAAAAAACTGGCTAGGCCTACATCTGACATCTGTCTGGGATGGTAGGCTAATGGAGTATTAAACCAAATAATTCTTCGTACTAAGATGCAGCATATCGGTAACTATGATCTACTCAGTCGGTGAAAGCAAAGATGTTTAGACCGACATTGTATGGAATCTGGGTTGGGATTTTAACGGTACAAATATGTGTTGCAGGAAAACAACGAAACGAAACTCCAAAAACATATGGAATACATTGCTGGCGAAACTGATAACAATAGTCCAATAGATCAATAATATTCATGATATAAATAAACTTTATTTATACACCATCAAATCCGGGACTAATGTCCCATGCACGGGTGTTTACAAAATCGGCAAATATCTACGAAACCTAAAATCGCATTTAAGAGAAATAAATCAGAAAACATTAAGTTAGCAAGCAAAATTCAAGTACACACACACACGCACGCACGCACGCATACACAAACACACACGCACGCACGCACACAATGTGTAAATGCAATGTTAAAGCAAACGAATAGCAACAGTACTAAACAGCTAAACATATTGGATTAAGAAAAAAGCTAAATTACAGTAAATGAGTTGATTATATACTAAAATCTGATGCAAAGGTAAATAAAACTAAAAAAATAATTAAACTATATGTATGCATGATACAAAGGTTAAATAAGGTTTAACTATATTAGTTTAAGAACAGAAATATCTTCAATAATTTTTCAAACTGCCTAGATACAAGATATTTATTCACAGACTACATTCAGTTAAAACTGTTTTTGTAGTGGTGACATGCATACATTATGATAAAAACATAATATATACTTAACATACGTAGACAATGTAATAAGTTATGTATATAAAAGTAAGGGAGCAGGTATACTGGATGGAAATATAATATTGAAGAATAAAGGTGGAGTTGTGGTATCAGCATCCAGGGAGGAGCATTTTGTTGATGTTAAATAGACCCCAAAGTAATGATGTCACAATACGTAATCAAGTTATGAGAATGTGGTATGATATACAATTTAAAACGAACATATTTACAATATGAAAGATAGGCATTAATTACACCCGATATTTATTATTTACCGATAATATACAGAACATTGGTTTTTGAAACTGGCAACAGTTTTTTTGATTTTTTACTTTAGATGATAGGTTGTTCCACAATGATGTGCCAGTGTATTTTAGAGACTTTTGGTGACTATGGGTTTGGAAGATATTATTGGACGATTTAGATCTTGTACTATAACTGTGAGATATGCCAGGAGTTCCCTTTTAAAGATAATTTGGAGTTTTACCATTTATAAAGTTGTACATAATAGTACATTTTAGAATATAAATTTTTGACGAACATTTAACCATTTTAGAGATGTTAACATATCAGATACGTGGGTCCTGTGATGGCACCCCGGGATAATACGCATTCCTCGAATCTGTAATTTATGAAGTCTAGTTATGTTAGAATTTATGCAAACATCCCACAGAGGTAATACCATAGTGTTATATAATGTAACCCGACTCGCTAGTAAGTTTTAATACACCGAGTGACCTGTTGATTTTATTTATAACATTTTCTACATGTGTATTAAATGTGACATTCTGATCTATAGTGACACCAATATATTTATAGGATTCAGCCTGTTCAATTTTTTGACCTTGTAGAGATATCTAGAGTTGGGGCATTTAGATGTTTACGTTTTTGTCTTGAAAACATCAAGCATACATGAGGTTTTACCAATGTGAAGAGTGAGTTTGTTGGCATCTAACCAATTACTAACATTGAAGATCTGTTTGAAGAATATAGGTGATATCATGGATGTTGTTAGCAAGATTATCGGGAGTATAGAATGCAGTATTGTCAACATACATGGTTACTCTACAGTGATCTAGAGATACTGGCAGGTCATTTAGATATACAAGAATTAACAAGGGTCCAAGGATAGAACCCTGAGGTACACCTGTATCAACAATGAGATATACAAGAAATAACAAGGGTCCAAGGATAGAACCCTGAGGTACACCTGTATCAACAATGAGATATACAAGAAATAACAAGGGTCCAAGGATAGAACCCTGAGATACACCTGTATCAACAATGAGATATACAAGAAATAACAAGGGTCCAAGGATAAAACCCTGGGGTACACCTGTATCAACAATGAGATATACAAGAAATAACAAGGGTCCAAGGATAGAACCCTGAGGTACACCTGTATCAACAATGAGATATACAAGAAATAACAAGGGTCCAAGGATAGAACCCTGGGGTACACCTGTATCAACAATGAGATATACAAGAAATAACAAGGATCCAAGGATAGAACCCTGGGGTACACCTGTATCAACAATGAGATATACAAGAAATAACAAGGGTCCAAGGATAAAACCCTGGGGTACACCTGTATCAACAATGAGATATACAAGAAATAACAAGGGTCCAAGGATAGAACCCTGGGGTACACCTGTATCAACAATGAGATATACAAGAAATAACAAGGGTCCAAGGATAAAACCCTGGGGTACACCTGTATCAACAATGAGATATACAAGAAATAACAAGGGTCCAAGGATAAAACCCTGGGGTACACCTGTATCAACAATGAGATATACAAGAAATAACAAGGGTCCAAGGATAGAACCCTGAGGTACACCTGTATCAACAATGAGATATACAAGAAATAACAAGGGTCCAAGGATAGAACCCTGGGGTACACCTGTATCAACAATGAGATATACAAGAAATAACAAGGGTCCAAGGATAGAACCCTGGGGTACACCTGTATCAACAATGAGATATACAAGAAATAACAAGGGTCCAAGGATAAAACCCTGGGGTACACCTGTATCAACAATGAGATATACAAGAAATAACAAGGGTCCAAGGATAGAACCCTGGGGTACACCTGTATCAACAATGAGATATACAAGAAATAACAAGGGTCCAAGGATAGAACCCTGGGGTACACCTGTATCAACAATGAGATATACAAGAAATAACAAGGGTCCAAGGATAGAACCCTGGGGTACACCTGTATCAACAATGAGATATACAAGAAATAACAAGGGTCCAAGGATAGAACCCTGAGGTACACCTGTATCAACAATGAGATATACAAGAAATAACAAGGGTCCAAGGATAGAACCCCGGGGTACACCTGTATCAACAATGAGATATTCTGAAGACTGTCCATTTATGGTGGCACTTTGAGTTTTGTTTGTAAGATATGATTTAAACCAATCAGAATTAATTCCATAGTATGATAGTTTGTCCATGAGTATATTGTGATTCACAGTGTCAAATGCCTTCCTTAGATCTAAAGCAATCAGTCTAGCTAGACCACTACAGTTTGTTGATTGGTAAATATCCTCCATGATGTTGTGGAGACTCGTTTGAGTCGAGTGACGTTGTCGGAATCCGGATTGGTCGGAACAGAGAAAGTTATTATTCGCAAGAAATGTATACTCTTGTTGATGAACAAGCTTATCTAATAGTTTACTGAGCACAGAAATAGATATATTGTTACCAATGTCCAGCTTAGACCATTGTTTGAATATCGCTGACACCTTAGCACGTTTCCAGTCAGATGGTACCCTTCCAGAATGTGAGGGATAGGTTGAACAGGTACGATATACTGTGACTTATAGCTATATTCAGTATACCTGCTGGGATGTTATCTAGACCAGTCACCTTGTTGACCTTGAGGCCCCTGGGAAGTTTTCCTACGAGTGTGCGTAGTTCCAGTGGCGTAGAATTCGACAATGTCGGCCCAGCACAAACAAACGCTAGTAGCATCATGTCAATAAAACGATTGCTCTTGAAACTAGTTAACAATTTATTTTGCACGCACACCTGTTGTATTACGCTTTGTGACCATTTATCAAACGTGATCAGTTCCGGGTTCCAAAGTGTAGCTTACAAGCGTAATGTGTTGTCGCAGAATGCCCATTTCTGTATCGTCTTTTCAGTCTTTTAAATCAATACCAGTATAAATGTCAAGAATCTATCTTGCTGGAATGTCGCCGCCAAAATCGGTGTTCAAACACGTATGTACATTCATTCGACCTAATCTAACGTTCCATGGGATTGTGGAAGAGCGAGAGGGCGAGGACATATTTCCTCGACATAATCAACAAGAAGATGCAGGTGTCACCTCCACTTGCCAAAGATGACATTGAAAGTAGCCATCGACTAGGCGCTAAACGCGATACTGGATAGCGTGTGGTTATAGTGCGATTAAAGACGGAGCGAATGCGGGACAACGTCTCCTGCTGTCGCACAAAGCTAAAGGACTACATCTCAAACAATCGAAATGCTCAGGTCTTTGTGAATGAAGACCTAACGAGCGTAGGGCTACGTTGGCTTATGAGTGTAGAAAGCTAAAAAAAACAAGATCACCGACTGCTGGACGTCGAACGCCAAGGTAATGATCAAAGACTCAAATAATAAAATAAAATAAATCACATCGGTGAAAGACCTATGCTTGTACTGAAGCACTCTTGCTTTAGTAAGCACCCATTGCAACATGGCATTGGTCCTATGCGGTTAGAAGTTTAAGTAACACTGTTTGTTCTGCTGATACAGTGTATATTGACACATGATTAGCTAGCTATGACATTACTGTTTTTCGTTTTCGCTGTTGTGAATATCGATGTAGGTCACACCATGGTATTATGTTTTACTCTAGTAATGTTTTTTTCAGAAATAATATGCATCAAATGATATCGGAGATCATTATCTCAATATTATGATGTTTAACCAAATTGATGCAGTTTCTTCTTTACGCTGTTTTACTCTATTACTGTTTTTTCTCATTAATAATATGTATCGTATGCTATTGGAGATAATTATTTCATTAATATGTTGTTTAAGACTTTTAATAAATTAATGCAATTTCTTTATATCGCTGTTATGATTTCGATGTTGGCCACACCATGGTATTGTGTTTTACCCTATTATTGTTTTTCTTCTCTCGTTAATAAGATGTATCACATGCAATCAGAGATCATTATCTCATCATTATGCTGTTTAACTAACTTAATTAATCTACGCTAATAATTTAACACACGACTAATAATGTCGTTATGTTTATTGTTCTTCTATTATTATTATTATTATTATTGTCACACATGATTAGCCATGATGTTATTGTTGTATTTCTCACTGTTGTGAATATTGATGCTGGTCACGCCATGGTAATACGTTTTGTACTAACACTATTTTTTATCATTAACAATATGCATCATATGCTATCGGAGATCGTTATTTCACTATTTTGCTGTTTAGCTAAATTAATGTAATTTCTTTTTTACCGCTCTTGTGAATTTGATGTTGGTCGCACAATGATATTGTCTTTTCCCTACTACTGTTTTTTTTCATCACTAATAATGTGTCATATGCTATCGGAGATCATTATCTAATTATTATGCTGTTCAACAAAATGATGATGGTCACGGTGGAGTTGGAATATATATATTTACGAACGCTTGATTTACTTTAAACTTGATGATCTTTCCATATGTATTCCTCATATATTTGAGACTATATTTTTTGAAGTTCAATGTAATCATAATAAACCTATTATAGAAGGTGTAATTCATCGACCTAACACTCCTCCCCGTGCAGATATCGATCTGCTTATAAACACAATTATAGAAATCCAGGATACACTTTCAAATTAAAATAAAACTACTTATATATTGGGCGATTATAACATTAATTTGCTAAATTTGTTCACCCATAAAAAAACGAACGAGTTCATAGATAGCGTAATAACCCAAGGATTTATTCCACATATAACCAAACCAACAAGAATAACATCATATTCGGCAACATTTATAGACCATTGATATTAAAATCATACTCATCCTAGTTATGAATCGGGGATTATTATAACTGATTTAGCTGATCACCTTGGTATAGTTCATATAATATATGGTACATCTCGACCACAAAGATCATTATATAAGCAAGTCGGACAGTTGACCAAAATATATTATATCATTTAGAAAGCTAAGGCTGATTACTCAACTGTATTATCCACTGCCAACGCGAATGAAGCTTACGATAGTGTTATGATAGAAATAACTT
Source organism: Escarpia spicata (assembly GCA_963995525.1). Classification (NCBI taxonomy): domain Eukaryota; kingdom Metazoa; phylum Annelida; class Polychaeta; order Sabellida; family Siboglinidae; genus Escarpia; species Escarpia spicata. Next base: position 2,691,199 of record OZ023216.1, read on the forward strand.
TTCGAAATATCTTGTCCAATTAAATCCGTTAAAGTTAATAAAAATACATTAAACGTGAACATTGGATGACATCAGGCGCGTTGACTTCATCGCTATATAAAGCAAAGTTATTCCGAAAGAAACTAAACAGACCTAATCCAGAAATTATCAATAAACATAGATAATATTGTAGAGTTATTAATAAGAATAAATGAGCAGCAAAAAGTACTTATTTCAAAGACATGCTGGAAGAAAGAAACATGGGCTGTGTTACGACAGGCCATACATAACCAAAACGAATTCTCCAAGCTCCCTGAAACCATCATAAACGGGCAAGAAAATTCTAATTTAAACAAAAGTGCAGAAGAATTTAATAATTTATTGTTGGAATAGGTAAATCAATAAGCGACCAGTAGCTCTTCCTGTTAAGCAATTTTACACACATCCGAGGAAATTATCCGGTAATTTTGTTCATGCAACCAAGACAACTGAAAATTAAACAATTGTACACAATCTTAAAACTAAATGCACCGAAGGACTATCCACTAAACTACTGCAAGCGACCATACATGAAGTAGCCACTCCGCTTGAGCATATATTAAATCAAACCTTTGTTACGGGCAGTGTACCTGAAAACTTAAAAACCGCAAAAGTAATTCCTGTTTTTAAATCAGGTAACAGCAAAATGTTTAATAATTATTGACCCATAAGTATTATACCTGCGATTTCTAAAATAATGGAATTTTTTATATAAAATAGATTAATCATGTTTTCAGAAAAATATGACATTCTATATAAACACCAGTATGGATACCATGCAATACATTCTACTATTCACCCAATACTGCATATGCTCAAGGATATTGCAGATGCAAACGAAAAAAAAACAATTTTGGACCGTTCAAAGGCATTTGATACAATTAACCATGATATCTTATTGGACAATATTTTTTAGGAATTCGGGGAATAAATAATAAATGGTTAGCCAGTTATTTATCAAATCGGAAACAACATACTGAGATATATAAATATCAATTATCGTAAAAACATTATAATTGGAGTAAAGTAAAGTTCCATACTTAGACCAGTCTTATTCCTAATTTATATCAATGATATAACTAACTCTAAGTCTTTGAATGTGTTGAATTTTGCAAATGACACAGCTTTATACCAATGAGGTCCTCATGTTGACACTTCAATAAAGAGTATAAACCAAGAATGAATATATTATTTTTTGTACGACTGGCTTTGGGCCAATAAATTGTCTTTAAATATTAAAACGACACCCTTTTAGTCCACCAAATAGCAAATACCAAGTAATAAATTGTATTCAGATAAACCTGGAAGGTATTAATTTTGTTCATGCAACCAAGACAACTGAAAATGAAACAATTGTACAAAATCTTAAAACTAAATGCACCGAAGGACTATCCACTAAACTACTGCAAGCGACCGACCATACATGAAGTAGCCACTCCGCTTGAGCATATATTAAATCAAACCTTTGTTACGGGCAGTGTACCTGAAAACTTAAAAACCGCAAAAGTAATTCCTGTTTTTAAATCAGGTAACAGCAAAATGTTTAATAATTATTGACCCATAAGTATTATACCTGCGATTTCTAAAATAATGGAATTTTTTATATAAAATAGATTAATCATGTTTTCAGAAAAATATGACATTCTATATAAACACCAGTATGGATACCATGCAATACATTCTACTATTCACCCAATACTGCATATGCTCAAGGATATTGCAGATGCAAACGAAAAAAAAACAATTTTGGACCGTTCAAAGGCATTTGATACAATTAACCATGATATCTTATTGGACAATATTTTTTAGGAATTCGGGGAATAAATAATAAATGGTTAGCCAGTTATTTATCAAATCGGAAACAACATACTGAGATATATAAATGTCAATTATCGTAAAAACATTATAATTGGAGTAAAGTAAAGTTCCATACTTAGACCAGTCTTATTCCTAATTTATATCAATGATATAACTAACTCTAAGTCTTTGAATGTGTTGAATTTTGCAAATGACACAGCTTTATACCAATGAGGTCCTCATGTTGACACTTCAATAAAGAGTATAAACCAAGAATGAATATATTATTTTTTGTACGACTGGCTTTGGGCCAATAAATTGTCTTTAAATATTAAAACGACACCCTTTTAGTCCACCAAATAGCAAATACCAAGTAATAAATTGTATTCAGATAAACCTGGAAGGTATTAATTTTGTTCATGCAACCAAGACAACTGAAAATGAAACAATTGTACAAAATCTTAAAACTAAATGCACCGAAGGACTATCCACTAAACTACTGCAAGCGACCGACCATACATGAAGTAGCCACTCCGCTTGAGCATATATTAAATCAAACCTTTGTTACAGGCAGTGTACCTGAAAACTTAAAAACCGCAAAAGTAATTCCTGTTTTTAAATCAGGTAACAGCAAAATGTTTAATAATTATTGACCCATAAGTATTATACCTGCTATTTCTAAAATAATGGAATTTTGTTTTATAAAATAGATTAATCATGTTTTTAGAAAAATATGACATTCTATATAAACACCAGTATGGATATCATGCAATACATTCTACTATTCACCCAATACTGCATATGCTCAAGGATATTGCAGATGCAAACGATAAAAAAACAATTTTGGACCGTTCAAAGGCATTTGATACAATTAACCATGATATTTTATTGGACAATATTTTTTAGGAATTCGGGGAATAAATAATAAATGGTTAGCCAGTTATTTATCAAATCGGAAACAACATACTGAGATACATAAATGTCAATCATCGTAAAAACATTATAATTGGAGTAAAGTAAAGTTCCATACTTAGACCAGTCTTATTCCTAATTTATATCAATGATATAACTAACTCTAAGTCTTTGAATGTGTTGAATTTTGCAAATGACAGAGCTTTATACCAATGAGGTCCTCATGTTGACACTTCAATAAAGAGTATAAACCAAGAATGAATATATTATTTTTTGTACGACTGGCTTTGGGCCAATAAAATGTCTTTAAATATTAAAACGACACCCTTTTAGTCCACCAAATAGCAAATACCAAGTAATAAATTGTATTCAGATAAACCTGGAAGGTATTAATTATGTTGGCAAACATAACAAAGAAGAAACAGTAAAGGTATTGGGAATACATATTGGAAAACATTTAACATTGAATAAATATATTAATTTAATCTATTCTAAAATATCTAGAGCAATTTTGCAATTAATATAATGAAAAATGTTCCGCTACATAATGCTTTAAAAGTCCTCTATTTTGCCTTAATTCAAAGTCATTTAACTTATGGTGTACAAGTATGGGGAAATGGAAATACTATAAGGAAGTTAGAAATTTTACAAAAACGCGCTATACGAATAATTAATAAAAACGATACAGAAGTCACACCGATCCTATTTTAAAATCTGAATATATACTTACGTTTTGTGATATATACAGGCTGCACGTCTCACTATTTATGTATGACTACCAAGATGATACATTGCCTAAATCCTTTAACGATTATATACCAAAAAGAACTTAGTCACTAATATCAAATTTACCAGACAAAATAACCTCTTACATACAAAACCTAGAACACATTTTTCATCTAGGTTACCTAAACATAATTTCATTAAAACATATGAAATAGTCTTGATTATAAGATACAAAACATTAAATCTAGACCAAAATTCTAAGTTTTATTATGCAAACAATATATAGACAGCTATCTCAACTATGTACATTGCCTAAATCCCAGATGTGTGGAGTGCAGTTAGAGGTGTTTTATATCTACGTTGGATCCAGATAAATCTCAGTCTCATACAATTATTTTCTATAATGTATTTTTATTATTATTCATTCCATGATACCCCCAATTTGTTGTTGCACGGTCATCGTTGTAATATAGTTATTGTAAACGTATATTTGTGTGTCGTAGTTTAATTTCATCCTTGTGGGGTCACAGGAGGACGGCATCTAACACGCCATGTGACCCCAAGCAACACAACATTACTTTGTTAAACGATTGTTTTGTGTATTCGCTTATGTTGCCGTTTGGTGTTGTTGCAACATTTTATTTTATTTGATATAGTATATTACACTGTCTATTTATCTCCTGTGGGGGATCTTTGACTTCCCCTGGCATAGACACAAGACAGAAGGGAACAAAGGCTTTCAGTGTCTTTTCCGAAACACACAGGCAACGCGAGGTGAAGAAAAAAGCCCAAGTTTCAAAACTGCGGCAGGTGGAATCAAACCACTTTCCCCTCTATCGACAGTCCGGTGTTGCGTGCTACAATACCTCGCTCCATGTTAAACTATAGGGCACCATGGCCAGCCGCTTTTCAACATGGCTAAATACCTCCAAATCATCTTTATTTTAGGCAAAGAAATTATTTTATTTCCAAATAAAACATTATATATTTCAAAAATATGTATATAAAATGTATACCTCACCTCTTAGATATTATAGCATCTTCTTTGCACAGATATAGTCAGTATGTGATATGTGTGTGAGTATTTGGGGTGTAAATATATGATTGCTTGCGGCTGGCCATGGCGCCCTATAGTTTAACAAGGAACGAAGTATTGTGGCACGACGAGGTTTTCTGACACGCAACACCGGGCAACCACCGCGCGACCACCGTTCCCCACTTTCAAACACGTACCGACCCTGATTGGACTAGAACTAATGTTCCGTTGTAATATGCTCTGTCATGCCGAATGCCGTGTGGTGAAATCAAAAGTTCACAGACAGTACCAGCATATTAACGGGCAGATGTGGTTTAACACAGTTACAACACAAGAGCAAATGAATTAGCATGTGTGATTCCAAGGGTTATTTTAAGGCTTCTGTGCAAATTTCGTTTTTGTATACAGGTATATGCCACTGGAATAATTTACCAATTGAAAGTAAACAATTTTGTTGTAAAACTAGTTTAAAACAGGTGAAATCTATGTTATAATTCATAGTCGCTTGGTATTCTATGAACACAATCATTATGCTACGCCTTAAAATTGTTAATCCCGTTTATTAAACTTAATACTACTATATATGTTATCACGTATAGGATAGTAACTTTGTTTAAATATATTATATATTGTATTAGAGTACTCACATTAATTATTTTGTTTTCATATATTCTTTTTATAACATTTATATATTGTATTTTATTATATATATTTATTTTTATTTTTTATTACATTCTTTTTGGGGACCACATTGTAAATAAGTGTACATATGTCTGCTTTAATGTGTTATCCTCGGTGCTATTGTATATGTGACACTGTTTTCTGTTCTTTTGCATGTATATAATGTTACTGAATAAACTCACTCACTCACTCACTCACTCACTCACTCACTCACTCACTCACTCACTCACTCACTCACTCACTCACTCACTCACTCACTCACTCACTCACTCACTCACTCACTCACTCACTCACTCACTCACTCACTCACTCACTCACTCACTCACTCACTCACTCACTCACTCACTCACTCACTCACTCACTCACTCACTCACTCACTCACTCACTCACTCACTCACTCACTCACTCACTCACTCACTCACTCACTCACTCACTCACTCACTCACTCACTCACTCACTCACTCACTCACTCACTCACTCACTCACTCACTCACTCACTCACTCACTCACTCACTCACTCACTCACTCACTCACTCACTCACTCACTCACTCACTCACTCACTCACTCACTCACTCACTCACTCACTCACTCACTCACTCACTCACTCACTCACTCACTCACTCATTCACTCACACACACTCACATTCACTCAGGCTGGTGAATGCGTGACCTAGGTCTGTCCAAGGACCACGACTGTAACAAATGCGTGCACTTTCTTGAGTAATTGTTATATGGTGTACTTTAGCTGTATTTATATTTTATGTATTTATACGTTTACATTTTTATATTGAAGAAAGTCATCATCATCACGAAGTCGTATTTAGTATTTACGCAAAACACGACGAGCTCATTGGGAGGACGTATTACTCTTGAAATTAAAGATGTATATTAGTCGCTGCTTACCGACATAACAATCAGTGCTGGTTGCCTGACGTGACTGAATGACATTGGATACTTCGTTGATATAAATCACACCCGGACCTTCCCACACGATCGGCTCGACTCTCTTCCCACGGTACACGAAACTACATGTGTACGTGACGTCATCTCCTTCCTCAACCGTATGTGGAGCAGACCCGTTACACGAATGGTTGCCTGACAACAAGATGTGCCTGGCATGACAACAAGCTTCTGATGAAAGTTAGCCTTGGTTCCATAATATTTTTTCTCATTCGTCATTCCAGTCTACTGTCGTGTCGGTCAGTCTTGATAATAGCCCAGTCATTCTATTGGTTTATCCCCGCAATTTGTAACAGTAAATGACCAAGTACTTTTTTCACAAAAATACTATGTGTAGTAACGTATTAAAAGTACAATAAAGTCGAAGCATTGGAGCTTTCCCGTTGAATTAGCATTGCAAACACAAACATGTTAGTGGTAAGATCCCATGTGAATGAATTCGTAATCAACACTGCACATTAAAACATCAATGTTCTTGACGAATATGTCAAGAACACACATTTCACAGTGTTACTTGGCGAAGTAGATAAGACAATTAGATTGTAGATGTTAGTATAGGAAGTAAACTCAGTATGTATCAGTATTATGTCAATCTCTATGTCAGCATGTATGTCAGTATGTATGCGTGTATTCGTGTATTCGTGTATGCGTGAATGCATGTATGCGTGTATACGTGTATACGTGTATATGTGTATACGTGTATACGTGTATGCGTGTATGTGTGCGCGCGTGTGCGCGTATATGCATGCATGTGTGTGTGTGTGTGTGTGTGTGTGTGTGTGTGTGTGTGTGTGTGTGTGTGTGTGTGTGTGTGTGTGTGTGTCTGTGTGTGTGTGTGTGTGTGTGTGTGTGTGTGTGTGTGTGTGTGTGTGTGTGTGTGTGTGTGTGTGTGTGTGTGTGTGTGTGTGTGTGTGTGTGTGTGTGTGTGTGTGTGTGTGTGTGTGTGTGTGTGTCTACATGCATGCATGTATGTATGTATGTATGTATGTATGTATGTATATATGTATATATGTATGTATGTATGTATGTATATATGTATACATCTATTTTATATGTGTATATGTATTTATATGTGTATATGTACGTATGCATGTATGTCTGATTGTCAGTAGATCTGTCTTTCTGTCGATGGGGTAATCGGTCGATCGGTCAGACAAGTCAACATAGGCTATGATTGTAGTCACCTCACCGCTAACTATCATATCGAATCTTCCTTGACGTTTACTGTCCTCATATGAGTAGTATCCCGCGTCATCAAGTTGCGCTCTGTTGCAACACGTATAGACAATATATATTACACACTATATATGCAGGAATCACGTCGTCATTGTTGTGGTAAATTTGTGAAGTTTAGTAATATAATTTCCACTCGTACACACCTTGGCGACATCAGGATATGATATTGTTTTATTCTGTTTAAGGCAAACATGAAGACAATAATATATACATATATATATATCTATATATACATAATATGTATATATAAATTATGTATATATATATATATATACATACATAATGTATATATATATATGTATATTGATATTGTATATATATATATATATATATATATACAAGTGGGCCGTGAAACATCAACAAATGATATTGTGTTACTTTGTTTAAAGCAAACATGAAGACAATATATATATATATTATGTATATATACACATAATATATATATATATATATAACGTATATGTAGATATATATATATATATTATATATATATACATATAAATATATACTTACAGAAGGGCCGAAAAAAGTGCGCTGGGGCACACCATACGCAATATAATGTAAACACGAGATATTAATATCGTTGCGCTGGCAGGTTAGATATTGTGTTCAATTTGTAAATTAACTCTTAAAGATAAGTTCAGAAAAGTAATTCCGTTAGCCTCCGGTTGGTTTCGTGTGTACGACCAAGTACAGCCGTAAGGCGGTAAGAGTACATACAATTGACCTATGAACTGCTCACTGGTACTGATTTCAAGGATACCACCATCAAAGAGAACCATGATTCCAGGGACAGGGAAGCATGAACGTTTGAGGATTTGGAAAATATGTGGCTGCAATACTCAGAGATGTGAGTGACCTGTTTACAAACACTGCTACACCGATTGAGGATATGACATAAGAACATACACTGTATATTATGTTACTGACATCTGGCTTAGGAGAAAATAGCCACAACATGTAAATGACTTGATTGGGGTTATAATTTGTCACGTAGATCGTATTCCTTTTGAAATAATTTTGGAGTAAAAGGCAGACACGATCAGCAAGTTAGACAATGTAACTGCTTCCTTAACATCACGCCATATTTCCACTATGTAACTACTTCCTGTAGATAACGCCGTGTTCTCACTTCGTAACTGCTTCCTGTACATCACGCCGTGTTCCCACTATGTAACTGCTTCCTTTACATCATGCCGTTTTCTCACTGTGTAACTTCTTTCTGTAGATCACGCCGTGTATCACTATGTATATAACTGCATCCTGTAGATCACGCCGTGTTCCCACTATGTAATTGCTTCCTTTACGTCACGTCGTGTATCATTAAGTAACTGCATCCTGTAGATCACGTCGTGATCTCACTATATAACTGCTTCATGCAGATCACACCGTGTTCCCACTATGTAACTGTTTCCTTTACGTCAAGCCGTGTTCCCTACGTAACTGCTTCCTTTATGTCAAGCCGTGTTCCCTACGTAACTTCTTCCTTTATGTCAAGCCGTGTTCCCTACGTAACTGCTTCCTTTACGTCAAGCCGTGTTCCCTATGTAACTTCTTCCTTTATGTCAAGCCGTGTTCCCTACGTAACTGTTTCCTTTACGTCAAGCCGTGTTCCCTACGTAACTTCTTCCTTTATGTCAAGCCGTGTTCCCTACGTAACTGCTTCCTTTATGTCAAGCCGTGTTCCCTACGTAACTGCTTCCTTTACGTCAAGCCGTGTTCCCTATGTAACTGCTTCCTTTACGTCAAGCCGTGTTCCCTACGTAACTGCTTCCTTTACGTCAAGCCGTGTTCCCACTATGCAACTGCTTTCTTTCCACACACACGTGTTTGTCCATAAGCGTATTACACGTTGTACAACACACGCTTGATGTTTCTTACAAAAAAGCCTCATCTAGTAATCTTTTAGTGGACACATTTATCACAAAATAACATGGTATATATCTTATTACATGACTGACATACGAAAGATAATTTAGCACATGATGGTCGCCGCGAATAATATATTATTTGCAAAACAGCTGCTCTGATAGACTGCTGTATATGACTGAGTTGTGTTCTCTACGGGCTGAATGCACTGAATTTCCATCATAGTTGTGCGCTCAGAAAATCCCTCTGTTACACACACACACACACACACACACACACACACACACACACACACACACACACACACACACACACACACACACACACACACACACACACACACACACACACACACACACACACACACACACACACACACACACACACACACACACACACACACACACACACACACACACACACATGTGAAAATGAATGTATAAGAACACATTTAATTTATTCACTATACATTATAATGTTAACGTTGTTTAATGTTGGTCTAGTCCCTGTACATAGACACAACACGAAGACCGCGGATGAGGTGCAGCGACTAGATCGCCACGCCACTATTCTCGCTTAACCCACTCTCGCCTGGCTGCTTGACTTCGCCAGAAATGGCTCTGAATGGCCCTTCTGAATGTTATCCGCTAGATGACAACACTGGTATACTCATGAATTAAAGCGTCATCAATTTATGAAGTTATACGTGACGTATAGTCAGGATTTGCCGTGTTTTAATAATTATTAGTATCGCTTGACCGACTCTCGCCTGGCTGCGTAACTTCACCAGGAAGATAGTCTGGCTCAGAATCGCGTTTTGACTGGTCACTGCCAGTTAGCACGTCTATCCCCCTGAATGTTTATATATTATGTATGTATTCGATAACGAAATGAAATTACGAAATAGTGCCTGAATTAGTATTATATAAAATAAAATGAATCTTAAACTAAATAAACGTTTCGAATATTCTGCGGGATTCGAACCGAGGACCCTAAAAATAGCAGCTCGACCCGTTACCAGCTTAGCCACCACGATCAGCACGTTTTGTTTGTACTTCGGAGACTACATATATTAGTTAGCAGTCCGACCGTTGCGCAAGACAACGATTGCACTTTGTTTAGCTAAATTTGTCCTTGTTTTGTATTTATATCATGCTTCTTCACACTTAGTCTTTTGTTTCTGCTCAAACATAAGCAAATCACGTCAATACGGAATCTTCGACAGCCACGAGAGCTGCCACCTAGTGAATATGTATGTAATTAAAGGCATTAAAATACGAAAAAAGTTTAAATGTCGATTTATTTTGTGTGTCGCGTGTTTCACTATAACTTTAATGTTGAATAGTTGTTATAGTATAGTATTATCTGATGAAAGTGTATCCGTATTTAATTTGTTATTTCATAGTTGGCCTGAAAGCCAATCATCGTCTCTACCCGAATCTGGGGTAAAGCCCCCTAGCGGTAATAGTGGCCGGAGCTTAATAATCCAGGCCGTAGTGATGGGACAATGCTACCACCTCACGGCGCCTGGATAATTGAGGCTACCACGCCACTGGACTGCCGCCACTTACAACAGAGTGGTGTGCTCTAGATAGGACAGGGTGGATGGTATCACACCCGGGGGGGGGGGGGGGGGGGGGACAATTAAGGGACAATTCTATCTATACATTTTAGTAAAGTACACACAATAATTATGATAACTAGCAAACATGCCCGTCACCTGACGGAATGCCTTGGTAGGTGACAGTCATGATAGTAATATTTACCAAGTGTTAGACAACACGCAGCATCGTTACATAAACCGATAACGCGCTCGCAGATACTAGTTGCATGTTCAAAATGACGAAGGTCGGTGAGAACGTGAAATTCACGTCCATCGATAGACCTTATACATATTCGTGATGGTGTATAATTTACAATAATATTCGTATTACTATGCTATTAGCATACGGGTAGATATGAACATTATACTTATTGTGTCAGCATCTACTTTGTGTTACCAAGTCTACGACACAGGGACCGTCTTCCTGAAGTATTTGCCGCGCGCCCGGGATTCCTGCTATTGTTCGGTTGTGCCTTACCTATTACCCGCACATTACGTTTTACGTTCCGAACAACTGACTTACCCCATAAAAGGTAAGAATCTTGACAAACGTGAGGGTATTTTGAAAATAAATATGTGTTACGCCCTATTCTAATGGTCGATGATTAATCCCTGAAAGTTTGACGCTCGAGATTCAAGCCGTCTAAGAGGAACACGTTAACCTACCCGCATACGCAAGGTCGATTATTTAAGTAGATTATATTGTACTCGTATGGGGTAGCGAACAATAAGCATACCTTTTGACGAACAGCACTGATCCACCAGGATAATTGGAATACCTATAGCGACTTTTTCGAGGACTATCAACCGGACGACTTGCCCGATAGATGACCACGCCACTGGGGTCAGAAATGTGTTCCCGCCACACTGAGCTGCTGGTGTTACCCTCGTTAGTTGCTACGGTTCCACTAATTTGTCTGCCTACAGTTGTGACCATAGTTGTTGTCTCGCAATTCGCTACAAAGTAAAAAAAAACCGACATGGGATTACTGTGAAAGCGGTGGAAATGATTAGTATGCAAGTAAAGTCGAAAGGTCGAGGTTGCGGTCAGGCTGGACGTGACGTCATTGGTGTCGCCATGTTGACGTATGCGGCTCTGTCGCTACACTGCTCGGGCGCGAATGGTCATCGTCGTCGTTGTAAGGACTTCCAAAGTTAAATGGCAATATATATGTGTGTATGTGTGCGTGTGTGTGTGTGTATGTGTGTGTGTATGTGTGCGTGTGTGCGTGTGTGCGTGTGTGCGTGTGCAGTGGCGTAGTGAGGCTTGTCGGTGCCCGGATGGTCGTTTTATTGCAAATATAGGCGAACACCAAATGTACAGTTTACTTTTTATTCGATATCAAGTATGAACTGTTCATGGAATAACCAACAGTGAATCCAAAATAATAAGCATTGAACACATTTTCAAATAGGTAGGCGAACCAAAGAGGAACTTCACACCCAAACTTCTCTTGTCTTGATAACTGTAAACAAATAAATCACTTGTTCGAAGTCGATATGCTCTGCAGTCGCCATTTCTATATGCTGAAGAGGGCCAAGTCATTGAGACGTAGAATGCTTGCAGATTAACATAACCTTACTGAACGATTGGTCACATCCTGCCGCTGTCATGCTCAGAATATGTAACGTGATGCGTAGATTTGGGTATAGGCCTAAATCTGCGTTGTATGGAGAAAGAAAGTAACTGTTGTGTGTCGTGATAACTATTCCGTCATGGTTTCTGGTGATTCATTCATATCCTCGGACAGCCTCTAAAGCAATCCCTCGGTGTCATAGAAACAGTATTTAATAGCCATGCCAATCTCCACTGTGGCACTCCAGGGCCTCCACCGGGTTCGGGCTGCCGTTTGACATTCGTGGACCGTATCTGCATTAATTTCTCAAATTGTAGAGTTGAGTGTGGGAAGAGACATACCGTTTCAGTTGTCCCAAATGGTTCCTGACTGGCAGACTCAATAACAGCCAAGTTGAAACTATGAGCGTCACAACTAAAGAGCAGAATGTTATCCGCTTGATGTGTAAGTAGACCGTCGAATCTACGCCCCCCATACCCAGCGCCCGAGTGCTAGTGCCCTTGCCCCCCGGGTTACTACGCCACTGGGTGTTTGTGTGCGTGCATGCATGCGTGTGTATGAGTGTATTGCGCTGTTTTCTGTACGAGTGTGTTTATGTGTGTGTGTGTGTGCGTGCGTGTGTGTGTGTGTGTGTGTGTGTGTGTGTGTGTGTGTGTGTGTGTGTGTGTGTGTGTGTGTGTGTGTGTGTGTGTGTGTGTGTGTGTGTGTGTGTGTGTGTGTGTGTGTGTGTGTGTGTGTGTGTGTGTGTGTGTGTGTGTGTGTGTGTGTGTGTGTGTGTGTGTGTGTGTGTGTGTGCGCGCGCGCGTGTTTGTGTGTGTGCACATGCGTAGGGCCAGTGAATGAATGAATGTTTATGCCATTGTAACATGCAACAGCTGTCATGTCTCGTATGTATCCAGTAGGTATGTCGGTAACACTTACGCAAGGTGACGGAAATAACAAATATAAATTGTAGTTCTGTCGGGTTCAAATGCATGGCGATTGAGATCTGCAAGACGCCACCATACAATATACTGAGCTGCAGACAATTGACGTGCTGTAAAAAAGCAGTATATGACGTAACGCATGACGTTACATAATTGCCTTCTCAATAAAATATACTTTTTTTGTAAAACCCTGGAACCACAATCCGAATTTAATTAGACCTACTACAGAGGTGTCGTGTAATGTTACACAAAGCTGTAGACCAATCGTTGTTCATGTTGCCATGGCGGTAGGTGAGTATCTGGCGCCGTGAGCATCGTTCTGCAGACGCGAAGAGAGTACGTGCGGACTCTGCTCCATGGCCGGAGTTTGTTTTAAATTTTAGGGAATATTTACGTATTTTGGTGCAAATGTTGGTTAGGCAGTATAGCTGGATTCAAAATAAAAAATACGTTAAATAAATAAATCAATATACATAAAAGTACTTATATAGCGCCATTATCAATTAAAATTGCTCTTGGGCGCTTTACATACATGTACACGTATATAGTAGTATTTTACATAAAAAGAAATGCTAACTAAGAAATAAATATGTAAACAATATAACATTACCTTAAATATATAGTTGCTAAAAAACAACAACAACAAAACAATTTAAAAAAGAGAGATCATTAAAAAAACGTTTAAATAAATATTATAAGTTTATACATATATATATATTAAGATATTCTTAAAAACTACTATAAATACATTCATTTATACACGAAGAATAACATAACAATAAATATGTTAAGAAACTAATAAAACAAAAATATATTTATCAATAGAAAAACATAAAATGTTCTCGTCAGTTAATTATAAAAACGCTTGTTTAAAAAGGTGAGTCTTCAAAAGTGTTTTAAACACTTGTAATGGTGTTGCTGTCCTGTGTGTAGGAGGCAAATTGTTCCATAGAACCGCCGAGCAAACCGCGAAACGGTGATCACCATGAGCAACAGTTTGTGAGGCCGGTACGAACAAGAGGCGAGGCTGCGAGGTAGATCGTCGAGTTCTGTTGATGGGCCGGTAGCCAATTAACTCAGTTATGTAGTCCGGCGCTAGACCATTCAAGGCACAATACGTAAACACAAGCATTTTGTAGGTCGGTCTCAAATGAACGGGTAGCCAGTGTAAACGCTGCAACACGGGCGTGATGTGTTCGTATTTCCTCGTGCGAGTAATTAGGCGAGCGGCACAGTTCTGCACCCTTTGTAGCCGTTGTATCACCGTGTGTGGGAGACCATAAAGAAGTGCATTCCCATAATCTAAACGGGCGGGATATCACTAGTGCGTGAACATGTGTCTTGCATGATTCTTCGGTCAGATGTGGCCGAATTCGCCCAATGTTTCTATTATGATAGATTATGATAGTAGCAGCTTTTCACAGTGTTGGCAATCTGCTGTTCCATTTTCAGGTTGCTATCAAATAGCACACCCAAACTGCGCATGCACGATGATGGTTGAATTCGATGGCCGGCTACTGTAATGTATACATTGGCAGGCAGACTGTCGCGTTTCTTCGCTGGAGAAAAAAACGATCGGCTCGGATTTCTGTGTGTTAAGTTTTAACTGTTTTTTAGTCAACCATGCAACCACTTCCGCAACACACAATTGATTCATCTCGTTCAACCGTGAAGTAGATTTGAATGTCGTCAGCATAACAGTGATGCTCCATGCCGTTTTAGCAACAATATCTCCGATAGGTTTGGTGTACATGCAATACAAAGTAGGGCCCAACACCGACTCTTGAGGGACGCCACACGCCAAGATTGAATTAACCGACTCGGCACTTCCCACTGCCACTTTCTGATACCGTTCGCTAATGTATGATTTCAGCCATGCAAGCGCCTTATCGGTGATACCGAATGAGTGTTCAAGTCGAGTCATCAACAACTCATGATCGACTGTATCAAACGAAAAGGGTCGTGCAGAGCATGTTCATCAACGTGCATGCTAATTTGTTTTGCAACGACTTTTTCAACCAATTTCGACACAAATGGCAAGTTCGACACTGGCCGGTAGTTGCTCAAAATGTCTTTATCCAGCGTAGTTTTTTCAGGAGTGGTTTAACGATTGCATGCTTGAAGTCAGCAGATATATTTGTTGAGGTGAGAGACGCATTTATCGTAGCGGTGATTAGTGGAGCTAACTCATGCGAACATTGCTTTAGCAGCCACGTCGGTACTGGATCTAATTCACACGACTTAACCGGAACGGATGCAACTACTCGTTCAACGTCAGATTCGGTGACTGCCTCAAAGCAGACTAGTGGGACACCACTGAATGCCACGTCGTTGCTCATAGCAGCCAACGTAATATCCGAACGATCCTCGCCGCAGTCGACGATGTATTTTCTGATGTTAGAAACTTTCTCAATAAAGTGATCACCAAAGCCTTGCGCCATGTCCACCGGACACTCATACGATGGCATTGTCGTTATGTCACTATTGCCCATGAGGTTTCTTGTGATGCAAAATAGTTGTTTTTGGTAATTTTTTCAGTTGGCGATCTTAGCTGTGTAGTAGTTTTTCTTTGTGTTAACCAGCATGTTGTTGAAGACCACACATTGAGCGCGATACGCCTGTCGATGTACCTCAAGACGAGTTTGCAGCAACTTGCGCTCAGCTCGCCGTCGACGCTGTTTTTCGTCACGATGCTCGTCAGTGAACCACGGACAGTCCGGTCGCAATGTTAAGGTCGTCTTCCGCAGTGGGGCATGTTTGTCAACAAGCCGACGTAAGCCATTGTTGTATGTGGCAACCATGTCACTAACGGATGCCTCACTGTTTATGTCATGTAGCAAAGAGGTAATGTTATGTTTGAAATCAGGAAGACGTCTATGACGCAATCGCCGAAAAACTATCTCTACGCATTCGAGCAGGCTTTGTGGCATTTACACAGAACGTGATGGTCATGTGATCACCGGATGGATTTCCATGTGTGTCACATAAGCACGGGTCATACACACTCGGCCGTGTAGTAATTGTTGCACTGTTGTTTCGAACGATAACTACATCCAGGAGGTAACCTTTATTGTGCGTGGCATCTGTAATTATTTGGTTTATGCCACGGTCAGCGAGCGTCTCAGAAAATGCCGTGCGTCAGAATCTGATATAATGTCAGATCGTCGGTAATAACGATGTCATGCGGGTCCAGCATCACGGTGTCCAAGTATGCTGACCACTGCTCGAAGAAAACAGACGTTGTGAAGCCGTTTCGTTTAGACGGTGGCGGGCGGTATATAACACCCAATCTGAACTTGGCGCCACGCCTAATATAAGTCAGCATGTTAAAAATGGGTAAATTTAGGCCTATTGTGACTTGATGACACATTCTCAACTTTCATGCCCACTCCACCACCGCGCTTCTGGGCAGATTTTGACGCAGCATCGAACTTGTAGCGAGATGTATGTTGAAATGTGTAGCCAGATGGCACAAGTTCTTTTATCACCTGATTGTCAGTGTCTGTTCCAAGCCAGGTTTCTGTCAACGCTAATACGTCGATGTCCCTGGAAATTACCAGGTCTGCCAGCGACAAAGCCTTATTTCGAACTGATCGAGCGTTGAGACAACACACCGTCAGTGGAACGTCACGTGCATGATGTTTAATGCAGTATAAATTTACCACATGGGCTGCATTATTTGCTTTGGCAACATTTGCAGCTCGTGGAAGCATACTCCAAATGATCAGTAATCCGCTTTCGGATCGCGCGCTGTTTGCGCATGCCCCCTCGTTTGCCACGCAAGGTTGGACGTGTCGCAGACAGTCCCAGACGTCTTATTAAGGAATATGTCGCATCGGGCAATCGGGGAGCGACACCCCCGGAGCCAGGCCAAAGAGCCCGAATGAAGCACATCGTCGCACAGCCTGCCAAATTATGTAACTCACGGGCGTTGTCAGGTCTGCAGGGACCTGAAGTCGACCACAAACTTCGTCGACGTCACGGATGGCTGACGGCATTCATTTATAACATTTAAAAAGCATAGATAACGTACACTGTCTTGACGTATAAAAAGTGTACCGTGAGAATCACTGTAGTTTCACGAACAAACAGTGGTATTTGTGATCCTCAGTGCAGCGTAAATCCTTTGAAAAACACGATAATTTCCAGAGAACAACTTGGCATGCTGCCTGTTAGGCGCTACCATAGACCATCATTTGTTTTACGTTGTTGAAACCTTGACATTCGCGCTACATGTAAATGCAGTTTTCGCGAGTCACCGGATTTTGGACCTTCGGTGTCATGAAGCACGAACTTGACAAATGGTCTTATGCGATAATCCACTTCAGTGAAGCCTTTGTAGCTCACGTGAATCTAAGAGTCTTGCGTTCTTATTGCAGTTCCTTCGTATACATATGTATTCAGCTGTGTTCAATCGCACGACATCAACTTTGACAAGACCTTGATATTTCCAATTTATTCTTCATTTCATGATTAATATTCAACTTCAGATGTCTAAAAATGGGAGAATGATCTTCATATGTACCTCGCCTTACATTACCAGTCTAGTCCCATTACCCTAATGATAATTATTATTATTGTGTTGTTCATCCTTGTAGTAAAGAATACCATATTTCATCATCGCCTTTTGTTATTTATTGATATTTTCTCTCGGTTTTTGTTCTAGCCTGTACAACACGTCTGTGTTCGTAGGACACAGCTGTTTCTTTGAGACAGGTTTGTCGCTCACAAGCCGTTCTCTCCCAACAGTCACGGTCCATATTAACATTATTGAAGGATGTCTTTAATGTGTCTTTATATCGTTTCTTCTGCCCTACGCGAGAGCGGGTCCTCTGGGCCAACTCACAGTAGAACACCTTCTTCGTGTGTCTGGTATTCAGGCAAACAGGAAGTCACGGGCAGAGTCGATCTGAATCTTGGTTTTGGCCTGGAGTCGTTGAACAATCTGCCATCTGTACGATATCTGATCTTGATGCCAGGGACATCATCTTGAAAGGCATCATTAGGCATACAGAGCACGATGCTAAAGAGAGCTGGCGCCGTGACACATTAGTATTACTACATGTATAAATAATAAACCAGAAAGCCATTTTTAAATAATGATCAACATCTGATTATGAACCTTTTTAAACTATTTATTTTGCAAAAGTAAATGTTACATGCTGAGAATACACATCAAAGGAATGTATATAATATACAGTGCTGTAAACATTTACAGATTAAAACACTGCATGGTTGTGTTGCGATTCCACACGGTGCTACCATAACCAACACCACAGTGCATAAATAAAACCATTCTGCTAATGGATCGTTCTATAGGTTCACCAAGTCCTAAAACAATATACACATCATTAGGCTAATTTTGGAGCTTTGCAACAGCATCTCCTCCAAGGCACCGAGGCCCACTTGCCTCCTTCTATGTTCATTTGTCTCCTTCGACCAAACACCTCTCATCTGCCAAGCGGCGATGTACTTCAGAAATCACACTATTTATTTCTAGGTATTTTTCACCTCCAGAGGGTACCTCAACGGGAATGAATTTTTAGAAGATAAAATAGTGGTGATAAATGTTGCTGGTACAAGTTAGCGGTGTTTAGTCCTGGTTCCACTACCACCCACTCTCAACATGGTGTGGACTGCACACTCACAATATTGCAAACCAAATCTTCTTTCTCTTGTCATTTCGTCAGACTACAATACTTATTAAAACAACATTTTGAGACGTTTCAACATTCTGCTCAGCGCAGATGTCCACCATGAGGTCAATTTCATTTGTCAGGTGGCACCATTGGTGCTATGAAATGGTCTTGATGAGACTGATTTTATTTAGTTAAATGCCACGACACCATCATTCACCAATACATGACACTGCACAGTTTTTGACTTTGAGAACACATATCATGGCAACAGCTCAAACACCTTGCAACATTCTACTGAGGCCATGTTCAGGAGAAAGCAATAAACAAAAAGTGCTTCCATTGGCTAACCTGCTAAACTGTGCATACAGTCAATACCTGTGCATTCATTTAGACAGTCACTCGGCATCCACAAAACAGGAAGCAGAGTTCAATTCAAATATTACTGCTAAGTGAATAATAATAAAATTAATATATAAACTAAACGGGATGTGGAGTTGCTGGAACAGCTGGAGTTAAATTGAAGCTTTGCTCCTCATTTTTATATGATGTTCTAAATACTGGAGTAAATTTGTTGGACGTCTACTTCCTGCCAAATTGTGTTTAGTAATGTCAAAACGGGTTTTTGCAATTTGAATGTTGCGCCCAAGAAATATTCACATTGAAAACAAAACGTACATATTGAATGGAGGCACACCAGGTGAACTGCAATTGCTCTTTGATGTTTGGCACATCCACTTGATTCCCACTCAATCAGCAGCTGATTCAGCTAACTTCCTGCTAATAATTACAATGTCTGACACGAAAGTATGACTGCGTGTAACAGAACAGACTACTTCATTTCAAACGGCTGTGTCAAATATACGCAGCTGAAGGCATTACTTGGTATGCAGTAGTTTTCATGATAAACGTTACAAATCATGTTATCATAAAGCTTCAAACAACATACTAACAATGAAAGCTGTTATAACCATATGTACATTAACACATGTTGTATAAAATACATATATAATCCTGAGGGTGACCTAAATAGTGAAGTTCCACTGTATTTTCTTTTAGACAATTGTAATGTCCAATGTTAGTAAGTACTGTATCTATACACCTTCTAACAGACAATATGCATTTTGCTGCCTGGTTTTACCCTGGAACATAGACGTATAAAATATCTAAAACCTACCAATTACTAGACAGTTTTTGTCATATACCCTTTTAAAAGCATCAAGTAAACACGAAAATGGTCACATTACAATAATAATTAAGAAACCAGCAGTGTTATGACTTTTTCACACCGAGAGGTTTAGTCAGCCTAAGTTTAGACGTGTGGGGGTTTTCTGTCTTACCTCTCTGTTCTAACTCTTTATGCATAAAAATATAAAACTACATGTAAGATACATATCTGAATCCCAACAATGTCATATATTACTTCACTGGGTGTGATTCCTTGATTATCAGGTATCATATAATTTTCACTATAACATTTAGACTTACAGTCAATTGATTTATATTTTTTTTATAGAATTTGCAACTGAAACACAAATTCCAGTCCTGCAATTGGAGTTAATTTTTAACTGATCAAATTGGCAAATGGTGAACCTATCATTGGTTTATCATTTACTGTTCAATAACATCGTGTCACATTATTCTTTCTCTAAAATAGTCTTTCTCACTCTAAAATGTACTCTTACTTTGCATGTATGAAACTGTATTTGTTAAAGCTGTTGCAATGTGTTATTTTAGTGTTGATTGATCTGAACACAATCTGGGTGTGATTTAATAAATGGAATTGGTATTTTATAGATCCAGTTGGAATGCTATCGCTGGTGTGTAACTAACTGGAACTGATATACCAGGAGTACTGTATGAAAGCCTCACCATTAGGACTACAATTTACAGAAGTGACAAACATTCAAATGTTAACTTCAACAAATAGTGGATTTTATATCAAACAGATTGGACTGTCGATAAGCCAACAAAAGTGGTCATTATCCACTTGCCATGTTTTGCTCATCTTTACTTTTTGAATGAATGAACGTTTATTCAACAACAACAACAACATAATACATGCACAGTATGGTTTGCTGCTGCTGCTGCTGAAAGGACATAGCTGAAGTCATAGACTTATGTGTTGCTATGACCTTACGTCATCACTATCACAAGTACAAACAAAGTAACTCTGATTTGGTAAGTATTGTTCTAAACTATTTACACATTTGCAACTTTTACGTTTAAATAATTCACACTGTGTACTTTGCAACCAAACTGGTGTAACAGGTAAAAAATTGACCCATGCCAGAACAAGGTCCCAACTAGCAACATGCCAGAGGTTAGCACTGTTTCTAAGGTGGTATGCACCAATATGTTAGTTTAACATACAGACGGTTTTAATGCACATAGTATATACACAAATGTAGTAACTTGTGCAATTACTAGCAGGAAACGTAACAAGACAACACAAAGAAACTAAACCTCAGAGCTTCCACCTGGCACAGAACACAGGGGTACTTCCACCGTTACAGTCATCTCACTTCGGGCGATTCAATCCTGACGTCCGACTTCAGGTGTCATTCATGCTGACATCTGTCTTCAGATGACATGAGTATTGACATCTGACTTCAGCTGTCATGCATGCTGATGTCTGTCTTCAGCTGTCATGCATGCTGATGTCTGTCTTCAGCTGTCATGCATGCTGACGTCTGTCGTCAGCTGTCATGAGTGCTGACATCTGACAACAGCTGTCATGAGTGCTGATGTCTGACTTCAGCTGTCATGCGTACTGACATCTGTGAGGGTCACAGGGTCGTGGAGACACAGCTGCATGTCGAGTGGCTTCCCGAGACTTATCATGAGTTCACAGAGACGTGAGTCGGCCGCCCAGTCGACCGCACTACCCAGGATGAGGCATTGGAAGATGTGCTGCATCATGTTTACCTGTGCCACCATCTCACTCAGCTTCCTCTCCATCCTATAAACACATCTCACTGAAGTTCCTCTACATCCTACAAACACATCTCTCTATCGTATAAACACTTCTCACTCAGCTTCCTCTCCATCCTACAAACACACCTCACTCAGCTTCCTCTCCATCCTACAAACACATCTCACTGAGGTTCCTCTACATCCTACAAACACATCTCTCTATCGTATAAACACTTCTCACTCAGCTTCCTCTCCATCCTACAAACACATCTCACTCAGCTTCCTCTCCATCCTACAAACACATCTCACTCAGCTTCCTCTCCATCCTACAAACACATCTCACTGAGCTTCCTCTCCGTCCTACAAACACATCTCACTGAGCTTCCTCTCCGTCCTACAAACACATCTCTCTATCGTATAAACACTTCTCACTCAGCTTCCTCTCCATCCTACAAACACATCTCACTCAGCTTCCTCTCCATCCTACAAACACATCTCACTGAGCTTCCTCTCCGTCCTACAAACACATCTCACTGAGCTTCCTCTCCGTCCTACAAACACATCTCTCTATCGTATAAACACTTCTCACTCAGCTTCCTCTCCATCCTACAAACACATCTCACTCAGCTTCCTCTCCATCCTACAAACACATCTCCTTCAGCTTCTTGTCTGTCCTACAAACACACCTCACTCAGCTTCCTCTCCGTCCTACAAACACACTTTACTCAGCTTCCTCTCTGTCCTACAAACACACTTCACTCAGCTTCCTGTCTGTCCTACAAACACATCTCACTCAGCTTCCTGTCTGTCCTACAAACACATCTCACTCAGCTTCCTCTCTGTCCTACAAACACATCTCACTCAGCTTCCTCTTTGTCCTACAAACACATATCTGTCCTACAAACACACTTCATTTAGCTTCCTCTCTGTCCGACAGACACATCTTGCTCAGCTTCCTCTCTGTCCTACAAATATATATATATGTCCTACAAAAACAACTCACTCAGCTTCCTCTCCATCCTACAAAAACATCTCACTCAGCTTCCTCTCCATCCTACAAAAACATCTCACCCTGCTTCCTCTCCATCTTACAAAAACATCTCACTCAGCTTCATCTCCATCCTACAAAAAACCATCTCACTCAGCTTCCTCTCCATCCTACAAAAACATCTCACTCAGCTTCCTCTCCATCCTAAAAACATCTCACTCAGCTTCCTCTCCATCCTACAAAAACATCTCACTCAGCTTCCTCTCCATCCTACAAAAACATCTCACTCAGCTTCCTCTCCATCCTACAAAAACATGTCACTCCGCTTCCTCTCCATCCTACAAAAACATCTCACTCAGCTTCCTCTCCATCCTACAAAAACATCTCACTCAGCTTCCTCTCCATCCTACAAAAACATCTCACTCAGCTTCCTCTCCATCCTACAAAAACATCTCACTCAGCTTCCTCTCCATCCTACAAAAACATCTCACACAGCTTCCTCTCCATCCTATAAACACTTCTCTGTCCTAAAAACACATCTCACTAAACTTCCTCACTGCTCTGTGTTTGACACTGTACCTTTATCTGACTTGACTGTGTTGACAATGTACTTTTGTATGACTCGACTTTGTTGATAATGTACCTTTGTATGACTTAATCGTGTTGACACTGTACCTTTGTATGACTTTACTGTGTTGACACTGTCGCAGTGATGACTCTATCTGTTGCTTTCCTTCCAGGAGCTGAGCCATCAACTCGCGGTTCTCATGTTTCAGTTCTGCCATGAGGACAAGAAACAGTTTGTCAAACAAACTAAATAACAAATTTTCTTATTACACAACTAGGAAATTCGACTCACGTCAACATTTCGACTGCCATTAGCAGCCTTCATCAGGAACTGTTCATCCTTTGATCGCCACACACCACCTGGTGAGCAGAGGAAGAACAGTTCCTGAGGGATGCTGCTGAATGCAGTCAAAACGAACCAAATATCCTAGTTGTGTAATAAGAATTGTTAAATTTAATTATTCTTCCTTAATTATTTTTTCACTATTGCCTCTTGGTGATAGACCAGTTGTGGACATATGGTTAGATTTCAAAGAGGAAACAAAAGAAATCGCAGAAAAGGTGGTTGGCTTCGGACACAGAAAACAGATAGCCAATATCCCATCAGTTGTAGCTACTGAGTGTGTGGAAAGGAGAAAAGCCCGCATAGAATATTTGAAGAACTAACTAGCGATATACAGAGACAAGAACAGACTAGTGAAGAATTCACAAGAGAAAAGATCTTGAGGAAAATATAGAACATTTGGAACAGGACTTCAAGAAAAACAATGCACACAACCTGTTCAGAAACATGCTAGAATATAGTAACAAGTCTTGTAAACAACTCACAGCTACAAAGGATAGTGACAGAAACCTGAAAACGGCTCCAGCTGAGGTCTTAAAATGTTGGGAAATCTACTTCCAGAAACATCTTAATACAAACTGGTCATGAACAGAGAAACCAGTTGACAACATTCCAGATAAGATGCCTGGACCAGTTGGATGTCCATTCTCTTTACAAGAGATACATAAAGCTACTGGAGCAATGACATCATGGCCTGGTGCAGATCACATGACCGCCAAAGTCCTGAAAGCAGGTGGAGAAAAAAATGGTCGAGATGCTGCTCAAAATATGCAATGCAGCATGACATCAAGAACAATTACCAACAGATTGGTGCAGGAGTATCATCAATCCTGTCCACAAGGAAGGATGCAAGTTAACACCATCAAACTACAGAGCAGTTAACGTAATCTCTATTCCTGGTAAAGTGTTTTGTAAGATAATACTCACAAGAATATAAAACACCATTGATGGACACCTATCAAAACAGCAATTTGGATTCAGGAGAAACGGGAATGATAGATGCTTTATTCACAGTGCATAGGAAAAGGCAAATGCACACCAGATCCCACTACATTTCAATTTTGTGGACTTCAAGGCGGCATTTGACACAATTTGGAGGGATGCATTATGGAAGATGCCGATATCTATTAGGGTGAATCCCAAATTGACACCACTGATTAAGGCCTTGTAAGAGAAAGTAGAATGTGCTGTTACCATCAATGGTCAATTGACAGATTGGTTCAAAGTTTAATAGGAGTGAGGCTGTCTGCTCTCATCTATCCTGTTCAACTTGTTCCTTGAGTTTGTCATGGCTGACCTGAAGAGCCTACCTCATGAGTTCAAACTAAATACAATATTACAAATATTAAACACTAATATCTACCATATTCGAGAAACTACAACTAGCAACCGAAGAGCTTCAAACAAATGGGGTATGAAAATCAACCGTTCCAAATGCAAAGTAATCACCTCATCAGACAAGCATATCATCCTGGAAAATGAAGAATTCGAGACTGTGAGAGAGTTCTGCTTCCTAGGCAGCATAGTACCTTCTACAGAGCGGGAAGTTGACAGGCAAAATAAAATAGCCTTAGCATCAGCACCCTTTGGTAGACTCAGAAACAACATATTTTCAAACAGAGTCATCTCAATAAGAATGAAAGCCAGACTATATGGAGCCCTTATACTGCCTATAGCAATCTATGGTGCAGAAGCCTGGACACAACGATCGCAGGAGATGCAGTCTGATTAAGTTTTGGAGATGCACTGCCTGTGGGCTATCAGAGGTGTTACTAGGGCAGACAGATTATGAACTAGCCAGATGAGACATTCACCCCTGAATCCATCTCAGATGTCATCAGACATAGAAGACTCCAGTGATTTGGACATGTCTGCCGTATGCCAAAAGAAAACCTCATAAAATAGCTTTCTAGGAAGACTTTAAAGGACACAGAAAACGAGGAATGCCGAGGTGGAAAAACCAGGTTAGACAGGACACTGAACTCCCGCTTTTAACAGCACAGTGGTGTGCTCTAGACAGGATGAAATCTAGGGGTGTGACACCCAGGAGGATAGCGAGCATTTAAGTCATGTCAATTATTCTTCCTTGAACATTTTCACGAATAGGAGTTTGTCAAACAGTTCAACAACAAAGCAATATTTTGGCAACAAATTGAGATGCACTCATTTCATAATCCAGCACGCGGGATATATTTTTGGGATTATGCACATTAGTTCAACAGCCATGGATTAATATGAGTCCCCTGTTTGAGGGGTGTATTGTCCACAGGGGCCATACTCTATATGACAACAATTGTGTGTGTTATTAAGGTACGGAGTCTATACAAGTCAAAGGAGCAAAAGGTGTCATTAGTCATTTTGTTTCTCTATTTACGTTTTTCAAATTCAGGTTGACCTTTTTCTTGTAACGTTTTGATGACTTTCAGATGTTAGTCTGATCAAGACTACCGACAGCCAAAGAAATGTTGAAAAACAATGTAAATCTGTAAATCTATAAAACTGAAGAAAAAAACATGAACCACCCAGTCTGACGAATCTCTTTAAGCGCATAATCATTAATCTTTGCTGGAAGTAACCATAGATGTAGGGTTTGTGGACAGCCCTGGGGTAATAGTAATAGCAACAATTACAAATATTGAAGTAATAGTAATAGGTTGAGCAAAAAGTAAATGTAATAGTAATGGGAAGCAATGTTATAGTAATTTACCTATTACTTTTATATTACTATTGAACATTTCAACCAAATTTCAACTACATAACAATTCCATTTGATTAGATTCCATTAGTTTATCCAGGTTTTATGGTTGCTCCCCCCTTGTTAACTTCAGCATGGCCCTGGTGAAGTTTTACCTTAGAGTTTTATGAGCATTTACATAGCAAGAGACACTGGTACAGTGTGACTGCTGCATTGACTAAAGGGATTAAACTGGGCTTTCTCTGCTTTGAAGCCTTTCAGTCAAGTGCCAACTACCCTTTTCAAGTAAGTCTATGGGTTTAGTGACTGCCTCCATGGTGCACACAATTCAGCCTAAATTACAGTGGGTGTGAAAAACATCCTGATGTATCTGTACTTGAGCCAATAATTAACTGTCCACCAAGCACCAGTAGAGCAATGTGGTTTAATTAGACTGTAATATAATCCACCTAGTTATGTGGCACTGACTACTGCTTTTGTCTTCCATTCCAGTAGGGTATTTAAATATAAAATGGAACATATATGTTCTATCCTTAGTCAATGTAGTTAGTTGATTGTACTAAATATGGTATATATGATATATATATATATTGTTGTAAATATTTATGATTGTTTATATTTTATAATACTTCCCTAATGATGATGATGGTGAAAGTACTTGACATTCTGAAATATTATTTCAAATACTTTGGGCATGGGATCAATAAATGGCAAGTTAGATTTTGTATTCACCTGCCTTGTTTAACTTCTTGAGACTGAGTCAAACAATTGTACTTATTGTATTTATGCATACAGTGCCATTAAATATTCCGATGAAAAATGTAATAGTAACTGCTTCAAATGTAATAGTAATAAGAAGAATTAAGTATGCAATAGTAATAGGAAGGAAACAAAGTAATAGTAATAGATTACATTGCAATGTAATTGACCCCAGGTCTGTTTGTGGATCATTTCGCAGATAATGTTATCTGCAAGTACAATTCAACATACTGGCAGTGGTCACACATGTTTGCAAAGTTCCAAAATAAGCATTATTAAGTAACCCCGTATTGTGGAGAAAATATATAGGTGCGGCACCTATTGAGTGAAAGATGCAAATTGATGTTATTCTGCATCATAAAAATTGCAAATTTGACACCACGTATTGGTGATGAGTGGCTGAACCAATGCCAAACACGTCAACAACGCCAAACACGTCACAACGTCAAACATGTCACGTTTGACTTCGTGAACTTAGAAGACAATGTCTTACACTTCGTTAATACAAACTAACATCATGTTATATATATTAACACTAACAGATCAAAGATGTCCAATAGATTTACGCTGTCACTAATACAAATACAAACCTAAGTTGCGTTTCTCCAGTTGAATCAAGATCGGCTTCTTTTCCAATATCTCCTTAGGACAGAAAGAAACAAAAGATTATGTGTGAACAGCACATAGTGGTCACACCTGTGTGGAATTAAATGTGAGTTATGTACACGCAATGACATCACAAAATATCTCTACTGTCTAAATGCCAAGGTGGCACATGATGTCAAAACCATCGTCACCATGTGAGAGAAACTTCAACTTCCTAATAGACGTGCACCTCCCCTTTTACAGAAGTGAAACCACTCACAAAAACTTATTTTCGGTAATGAACGTGCACTTCAAAAATGCAAAATATGATAACAGTACCAGTGCTGGCACTACCTTGCAGATACTGTCTAGATAACACTTAATTGTATTTTTTCGTAAGGTCGCACTACATTGATAATTTGAGCGATTTTCATTTGATTCAGCAGGATGTTACAATATGTGATATTCACAATCGCGTAGCCATCTGTAGCCACGAGGTCAAAACAACGAAATACCCTCCAATGTTTGACTTGACGTCTTCGAGAATTGCTCCATTCGTGCACACACTTGGCCTGGCGCTGTTTCAATGAAGTGGAGGAGGGGACTATGAGGGTAGGGTCTTACCTTGTGTGTCTTGCATATGTTGATGTTGAGCTGCGTCTGTCTGTCAACTAGCACACGCAGGGCCCTGGTGAAACAACAACAACGTAATGTACCGATGTACATTTCAGCTCAACAACGTTGTGCTGAAACGGAGGAGCGATAATATAATCCATTGATACAAGTGGTGCCACCTGGTGGGATGTTTGCTGTTGGAAAATGTCGGCAGATTCCTAAATATAAGCAGATCGGGATTGACTGATATTTTATTTTCACTCGATAACACACTATTTTCAATTGCTGAGCCATTCATGCATCATTTGTATCAATCATACAACACACATTAACATATGTACAATGGATTAACATTTAAAAACATTAAAATAACATACATAAATATATAACTAAAATAAACAAATAAATACAATCATAACATACATGAGACAAATAAAAACAAAGTACATTTAAAATGGTGGTGTAGCAATCAAATATTTTTGTAGAGTCTTCTTGAAGGCTGGAACAGAATGGCTGTTTTGAATGTCAATTGGTAAATTATTCCAAAATTTCAAACCGGACACATTGAAACTGCGCTGCCAGTAGGCAATGCTGGCTTTAGGTGGTTTTGGCTGAGAGGCATTTCTGGTATTATAGGAGTGACTATTTAACATAAACACATGACACAAATACTGTGGGGCTACACCATTCACACTTCTACAAAAAAGTCCCACAAATTGTGCAAGAAAACCAGCAACTGACTGGACCATGAGTGGGTGACTGGTGCTAGGGTACAGAGTACACGGGTGTCTGCTGCGAACACTCACTGTTGCTGAGTCGGCTCCAGGGTGGAGCTCAGGGCGGGAGGCAGGTCATGTGCCAAGGCAGGGAACAACCCCTGACACAGACAATTGCTCAACTGTAACCTGGAACAAGACAGCATGAGGTTGTAACTTGGAACAAGTCAGGACCCAGTTGTAACCTGGAACAAGACAGTACTCAGTTGTAACCTGGAACAACACATCACTTGGTTGTAACCTGGGACAAGACAGCACTCAGTCATAACCTGGAACAATATATCACTCAGTTGTAACCAGGAAGGACAGTGCTCAGCTTTAACTTGGATTGAGACAGTACTCAGTCAGTTGTAGATTTACATCAGGCTAGATACTTGTGGCACTACATGCAGCTTAGTTACATTCAATGTTTTCCCCAAATATAATACTGAATTTCTAAAATTTTGGTTGGTCATCATGGGTTATATGAGATGTAGGCCATCATAGGTGACATGAGATGTAGATCATTCATCATAGGTGACAGGAGATGTATGTCATCACAGGTGACATGAGATGTTGGTCATCACAGGTGATATGGTCACACGATATGTAGGTCATCATAGGTAACATGAGATGCAGGTAATCACAGGTGACATGAGATGTAGATCATTCATCATAGGTGACATGAGATGTATGTCATCACATGTGACATGAGATGTTGGTCATCACAGGTGATATGGTCACACGATATGTAGGTCATCATAGGTAACATGAGATGCAGGTCATGACAGGTGACATGGTGTAGTCCTACCTCTGTTTGAGGAGTTCCCCAAGGGTATGGTTGGACGCGGCAGTCTGCAGCTCCTTCTGTAACTTGGCAACACTAGAACACAGACAGACACTGTCTTGTGACAAACAATAACAACCAGAACAACTCTCAAATAAGCCTTCCCCTGCAGCACATACAGAGGGACAAAGGTGAGTAGAAACTATGTACCCATTGTTCCAGCCCTATGCTGGACAGCTGGTGGTTGCACTATAGAGGTCAGTGAAGAGATATGACAGCAGATGGTTGCATTGAGGAACTATGGAGGTCAGTGAAGAGATGTGACAGCTGATGGTTGCACTGAGGAACTATGGAAGTCAGTGAAGAGATGTGACAGCTGATGGTTGCACTGAGGAACTATGGAGGTCTATGAAGAGATGTGACAGCTGATGGATGCACTGAGGAACTATGGAGGTCTATGAAGAGATGTGACAGCTGATGGTTGCACTGACCAGCTATGTAGGTCAGTAAAGAGATGTGACAGGTGATCGATCATGGTTGTACTGATGAACAAAGGAAGTCAGTGAAGAGATGTGACAGGCGATGGATCATGGTTGTACTGAGGAACCATGGAGAACAGTGAAGAAATGTGACAGCTGGTAGTTGCACTGAGGAACTATGGAGGTCAGTGAAGAGATGTGACAGCTGATGGTTGCACTGAGGAATTATGGAAGTCAGTGAAGAGATGTGACAGCTGATGGTTGCACTGAGGAACTATGGAAGTCAGTGAAGAGATGTGACAACTGATGGTTGCACTGAGGAACTATGGAGGTCAGTGAAGAGATGTGACAGCTGATGGTTGCATTGAGGAACTATGGAGGTCAGTGAAGAGATGTGACAGCTAATGGTTGCACTGAGGAACTATGGAAGTCAGTGAAGAGATGTGACAGCTGATGGTTGCACTGAGGAACTATGGAGGTTAGTGAAGAAATGTGACAGCTGATGGTTGCACTGAGGAACTATGGAGGTCAGTGAAGAGATGTGACAGCTGATGGTTGCACTGAGGAACTATGGAGGTCAGTGAAGAGATGTGACAGCTGATGGTTGCACTGAGGAACTATGGAGGTCAGTGAAGAGATGTGACAGCTGATGGTTGCACTGAGGAACTATGGAGGTCAGTGAAGAGATGTGACAGCTAATGGTTGCATTGAGGAACTATGGAGGTCAGTGAAGAGATGTGACAGCTGATGGTTGCACTGAGGAACTATGGAAGTCAGTGAAGAGATGTGACAGCTGATGGTTGCACTGAGGAACTATGGAGATCAGTGAAGAGATGTGACAGCTGATGGTTGCACTGAGGAACTATGGAAGTCAGTGAAGAGATGTGACAGCTGATGGTTGCACTGAGGAACTATGGAGGTTAGTGAAGAGATGTGACAGCTGATGGTTGCACTGAGGAACTATGGAGGTCAGTGAAGAGATGTGACAGCTGATGGTTGCACTGAGGAACTATGGAGGTCAGTGAAGAGATGTGACAGCTGATGGTTGCACTGAGGAACTATGGAGGTCAGTGAAGGGATGTGACAGCTGATGGTTGCACTGAGGAACTATGGAGGTCAGTGAAGAGATGTGACAGCTGATGGTTGCACTGAGGAACTATGGAAGTCAGTGAAGAGATGTGACAGCTGATGGTTGCACTGAGGAACTATGGAGGTCAGTGAAGAGATGTGACAACTGATGGTTGCATTAAGGAACTATGGAGGTCTATGAAGAGATGTGACAGCTGATTGATCATGGTTGTACTGAGGAACTATGGAGAACAGTGAAGAGATGTGACAGTTGATGGTTGCACTGAGGAACTATGGAGACCAGTGAAGAGATGTGACAGGTGATTGATCATGGTTGCACTGAGGAACTATGGAGGTCAGTGAAGAGACGTGACAGCTGATGGTTGCACTGAGGAACTATGTAGGTCAGTGAATTGAGACATGACATGTGCAACCAGAGATGGAACCCCATCACCAAGCACACTCACAGCAGAGGCACTCTCTTACATTTCTTGTTGATTCAAGACAACATTGCTGTGAGTGTGTAGCGTTGTATTTATGTACCACTTTAACTATGGCCTGCATGTGGGATTTATTCCTTCTCATGCTTCGTACAGGACCTTGGTTTTAAATTATAAACATTTAAAACTTCTTTCCAACACATATGCCAGGTCAGTTAGACACCAACATTGCATTTAAGTGGTATTTACCTGCTACAATACACACGATTAATATACTCCACTACTTTACAGAATCTTCTTCTTCTATTAAACGACCATGTTGATTTGAATGAAGATTTGAAGGGAAATCTTTGGCACGAGGAAAGACAGAAGAAATGTAGCTGTGGGATGGAGTGGGATGGAGTGTGACGGAGTGTGACGTAGTGGGATGGAGTGTGACGTAGTGGGATGGAGTGTGACATAGTGTGATGTAGCATGACGTAGTGTGATGGAGTGTGACGTAGTGTGATGGAGTGCGACGTAGTGTGATGGAATGTGACGTAGTGTGATGGAGTGTGATGGAGTGGGATCGGATGATGTGGAAAGGAAGGAGATGGAAAAGGTGTTTATATATATTTTTTTAAATTATTTAACAGGTGTGAGGGAAAACATACCGATCAAGCACCTTCTCCAGATCACGTTCCTTGTCAGCTCGTGAAGCAGCAATCCCAACTAATGTGAGAAGAAAGTAGAAACAACTCAAACAGTCTGGTGAGCTATTATAATCTCACAACACATGAAGTTTTATAGGTAATCAAAGGAATATTTACTTAAAGCGATTCTTTGTAAGCTAATAATTATACATTTGAGATATACTATATCAAGATGTGATAATTTCCCATAAGTACTTTCTCTGCTACTTATGTCTTGCACGTTTATGCATAATTTGGGTGTTAGCTGTACAAAAAGCTCATAAACAATTGTTTACGTGAATCATTTTGAGCTTGCTGCCACATGGATAATTAATTATGCAGCCCGAGTATAATGAATATTCATGCATGCACAGTGAACCACGCAAAGACCGTTGATGTCACACACACAGTCAACATGTCAGATTCTGAAGTGAGTTGATTCACGTAATGGCATTGTAAATAAGCATTTTGTACACATATGCACAGTATATTGACAGCTATTTTTATAAGTTTGGGAAGCATATCCATTGTTTATGTATCCTGCTTACCAATACCATCAGCCGAGTAACGTTTTGATTAAGCAGAATTAAAATGCTGCAGTCGTTGTCAGCTGGGACTGGGTCTGTCGAGCCTCTACTACTAGGTAAAACTGCATTGCTCAGTATTTTACATGCAGTGAATGAAAATGCACACTAAAATATCAGTATATGCAACCATAGCAAGAGGATTAACCTGGTCGTGGGTGTTATGTTTTGCCTAAATGTGGGACTTGGGGCATATTTCGGATTCGGTCTGTGTGTCTATGGGTCTTGCCTGTCCAAACTCCAGTCAGCCGTTTTTGAAAAGTCCTCGTTTCCCCACTTACTTGAACCGAAACATGAAAATGTGAGATTCGTATGTTCACAGACTGTTTCTAATGCTACAGCTACGATTGTTAGTAAACCTGGCTGGCATGTCATCATTCAATATAAAAGTTTTAGTTTTGTTAAAAAGTACACAATACCGTGTTGCCACAGAATTTTGCGATGCACGAATTTTGGACACCAGCAGATCTGCACTCTAGTATACATACGTTTTTATCCATGAATATATTTTTAAAATCTAATAATACCGGGTAGATCAGATCAAGTTGCGCTGCTTCATGTGAATAGCACATTTGATATTAACAGAACTCACTAAAAAACACACAAATTAAACATTTATTTTTGACACATTACTTTACCGTTACTGTACACTTTCCGCGAGAATGGCCCATATGTATAATTATATACAACATTAATTATTAGAGCAAGAATAAAGGAAAACATACAGTGCACTCTGGATAAGGTTGAACCTCCAGGGACCCATGACAATACTGATAAGTGGAATTTCTGATAACTAGAAAGTTATCAGAAGGTCCCCTCATTGGGACCTTTGCCCAGGACCGAGGAAAAGATTGACTTAACTTAGCGAAAATCAACTTGTATTAGTTCCAGTTATCTGGAGTGCATGTATATGACCAATGCATACAGGTAATTATGTAGAAGCAAATTAAAAGTTGTCCAAAGTAATGGATTGGGATTTTTGTCTGACTGAATCAGCATAACAAGGTTCTCTTGTATTCCTTTTCCATTTAGCCAGCTGTACACTTGGTAATAAGTCCCTTAATCTAATATCTAAACTGAACTAATATGCACAGTGTTGAATTAGTTATCTCATATTTCGGCAGTTTCCTAAATTCAACTTTGTTTATTTGCAGGACTTTGGAAATATCCAAGTTGATGGAAAGAGGAAATTGAAGAGCTCTACTCAACAGGGCCATTAATTGGACAGTGGGTCACCTGACTTAAGATGGTGCCTGACTTTGTTCTGCCCCATTCTGTTCTGTGCAACTGCTACTGGGAAGTTGTACATCACTTCATGTTTCAAATGGATGTGTGCATCTGATAGCTTTGTGTATCAAACTGCACAATAGTGCTATTATTTGGACAATGTGTTAACTGACACAGTAGTGAAGAAGATGTCTGACTTTGTTCTGCCACTTTAGTTTCGTCTGGCTTCTGCTGGGAATGTGTACATCACTACATGTTTCAAATGGATTAGTGCAATCGATCGATTTGTGCATCCAAATGCACAACATCACGTCATCATGTTGCAAAATAGGAGTACAGTGTACATAATAAAATGTATGTTTTCTTATGCTCATCACGCTTGGATTGTGTTCTACAGCATGTTCTTTGTTGAAACAAGTTTGTTTTATGTGAACTATACTGGGAGTAGTGTATAAAAAGGTGTCAACAAAGTTGCTTTTACAATAATTTTGAAAATTAATAAAATATAAATGTTTCACTACATTCAAAATGTTTTAGGGATCTTCTTGAGTTAAATACACCAATAATGAGTTAAAACAGTGTTTTAAAATATGCATTACTTTTAAAGTTTTGTAATTTTATAACTTTATTTTCATCATACAATGACCATTTTATTTGTTATCAAAACAGGAATTGGATAGAAACAAATTCAATATCTTTTACTCTAACTGATGAATAGAACAAATAATTATTGCACTCCCAGTAAATAAAACATGTTGTTACACTGATGCAACATATTTTGTCAACATTAATGTTATTATGCTCTTTATAGACCTACATTTTTCAAACTAAAATTAAACCTTATGTACATAGGAAAGTACATAACCACCTGTGCTATTTTAATATTGTACATTACTTCATGTGATGTATAATGTTGTATTTATACTGCTTATGGCAATAGCAGCTGGATTTATGGCGCAAACAAAATGGTTTTATTACTGAATGTTTCTCGGCTTCAATAAGTTTCTGTTATCTAAACGTTTCATTAAAACTAAACTTTAAAATGCATAGCCAGATGTACCTAGTGAAAAGGGAACATGATTGTACCATACGTGAGATTTTGTATGTTTTTATATTCCAACAAAAACAATGCCAATCATTCAATATGTCATCAGCGGCTTTGTGGGTGGAGAGCTGTTTTTTCTTTTAAATCAATCCGTCTGTCATGAGCTGTCGTTATGTTCATTCTTTTCATTATTTTTTCGATATATTGTCAGGGTCATTAGTGATGAATAAAACATAATTTAAATTAAATGAAGGCACAGAATTACATTAAATAATCATATTAACAGGATTACTTAATAATTGTGTACATTACAAAGAAATTAAAATTCTCAAAGAATCACTTTAATAAGTAACAAACGCTTTTAATTTATATGTTCAAACATATCAAGGAACAGGAAAATTATGAACGCATGCAGACACAAGTACACACAGTGTCCTACACTCTCAACTGGGGATGACAAAATGTGTTTCTAACAATTGTGTAAACTTTTATGGATTTTCAAATAATACAACTTATTACATATATATTATTAGGTATATATATTATTAATTTTCCTTCTGCTATGTGAAGTGCAGTGTTACCTGCATCGAGAGCACCCTGACTCTGTAGGAGACGGTTTTGCAGCCATTGCTTCACGCGGTACAACTTGAGCAGAGACGTCATGTCTGTTGCTGACTGCGCCTGAAGAAAACATTTATTTCACCCCTGGTAAATATTCTTCTAGTTTTTTATATTTCAAGTAAAACCCATACATTTCTAGTAGTGTTAGTATAAGAAAAAATGATTGCTGGCAGCCTCTGTCATAAGCGCCACCCTATCTAAGTGAATATTAAATACTGACTTAAATGGGATGGGCCTACACATAAGTCAACTGTTTACTTACTCCAATTATAAGGCATCTGTGCAATGTTGTGAATACCCATCATTTCGGGACATGTATAGTGTGTGAGAGACAACAACTGAGATCAAAGACAGGTGGCTGAGGTTATGGCAAAGTGAAGAAGATGCCTTGAGGCCAAGAGAGGATCTGGGTGTATTGTAAGGTGTATATTGTTGTTATTGTGAGCATGTGTATAGATACCTGGGATTCTGATGTGTCTGGCGTTAACTCCACTGGTCGCTGCTTCTCCCGGCTGCCTTCTGGTCGTCCCTTGTCTGCACTCACTGAATCATTCATATGTCGTGTTGTAGTGACTGCACCAGTCTGCTGGCATGTTGAAGTGACTGCAGCACTCTGCTGGCGTGTTGAAGTGGCTGCAGCACTCTGCTGGCGTGTTGAAGTGACTGCAGCACTCTGCTGGCGTGTTGAAGTGGCTGCAGCACTCTGCTGACGTGTTGAAGTGACTGCAGCACTCTGCTGGCGTGTTGAAGTGACTGCAGCACTCTGCTGGCGTGTTGAAGTGACTGCACCAGTCCCCCGTCGTGCGACTGCAGCACTCCTCTGTCGCATTGATGTGCTATCTGCCATCTTCAAGACATGTTGCCATATCTAAATGTGTTGTCCTGCCAACCAGAGAAAGCACACTGTGTAGACAGTTACTGGTATTGCTGAATTCAACACGTTGTGTAATTCACAACACTAACTGGGTCGCAGAAATGAACTTCATCAAGTAAAAATTATATGTGTCGAATCCTAACAAAATGAGTCACATGTCGAAAACTGAAGTTCATAAAATACACTGTACATGTTTATACATTTTTACTT
The DNA here is from genome assembly GCA_963995525.1 of Escarpia spicata. Taxonomy (NCBI): domain Eukaryota; kingdom Metazoa; phylum Annelida; class Polychaeta; order Sabellida; family Siboglinidae; genus Escarpia; species Escarpia spicata. Next base: position 2,728,406 of record OZ023216.1, read on the forward strand.
CATATTACCTTAATTACACGTAATAGATCTCTTAAATGTTGCGTAGTGTTGGCTAATGGTAGTGTCCGAACATAGTATAAGTATGAACAAAATGTGTGACATTAATAATATTATGACCAAAAAGCTGTATATGATATTTAAAAAATAAGTTTACGTTAACAACTTCAATTAACATAATCCCTGCACACACAAATGTTGTATATAACTGAGCAACAATGTAACATGACATTGACACAGTTGAATTACATAATTGTTATGCAATAAGTTATAGTTATAACACCTAAGTTTTTGTGACTTTATTAACTTAATCGTACATCTACAAGGACCAGGCCCCGAAGACTACTGCAAGTGATCAAACATCGCTATGCCTGTGTTGTCTTTCCAAATTCAGCCGTTTTGTTTCTATTTCTCTGTTCGGTGCATTCGAAATACACTCACAAGTAATGCACATTGTCGATGATATATTTTGCAAACTGTTTACCAGGGCCTCACCCAGGATCACATTGTTCCGACATGCTACGAAGCACGGTCGGGTACGCGATCGAACGTCCAATCGGACGAACAATCAGCATGCTATCAGACATTAGACAAAGCACATGGCTGAATGCACATCTCATGTAACGGTAACATGTACTTTTAGTTTATTTTAATATCTTTATAATTAGATACACTAGGTATGATTACCTAAATTTACCATGCAGGTATATATATATATATATATACACTGTGCATATATACATAATTTTTTTTAAAATATAATTTATATATATGTGTGTATATATATATATATATATAATGTATATATATATACCTGCATGGTAAATTCCAATCATAAAAATAAAATAAAAGTACATATCACCATTATATGAGATGAAGGCAAGGCAGAGCACATGGCTGAATACAAATCTCATGTGCGATCAGAAATATAAGTAGTAATAACAATATAAATGGTAACAAATACATATATTTGTTTACATAAGAATTAAAGAGATACTTCTTAAAACGCAGCAGCAATATATTTATGACAGAACAACACAACAACCCATTTGATAAATGCATAAAATTTATTATGGCAAAATGGGACAGAGGAATGACCTTATGCAGCCTTCTGACCCTGCAGTGACTTGTTGTTGGTGAATGCCCTTAGGCAGCCTCCTGACCCTGCAGTGACTTGTTGTTGTTCTGGCATAAACCCTGCACAGTGATAAACACTATGCCTCAATATATAATGTATATATATCAATTTATATATACCTGCTATTGAATGAGAATTCTTAATTTTGTATGTATATTTTGTTCAAAGCATGTGATTCACATTTTAATGCCACTTACAATATAGCACATATAAGTTGTTTCATTATAACATATTTAATTGCCACAATTTGCAAAATGACTAACAATATTATAACTAATTAGCAAATATATTTAATGTGGAATCCCAATTTGTATATGCAATCAAAATGTGTGTATACAAATTGTATACACAGTATACTGGACTATGAAAGGTAATATTTGGAATTTTAAAGCACTGGATATTTCTGTTGTACAAGTACCATATCATAATATTAGAAATACCACAGTTCGATTTTGTTTAATTTCTAAAACAAAATATTAGACTGACAAATATTTTTTTAAAATAAGTCTTGATCCATAATAAGTAACAGTTATTAATTAAAACATTGTGTATTCGTGTTGCTGTGAATGTTTCAATTGTTACAAGTCATTCAAAACATGACTAGCGTAGCACCATGCCTAGACCATGCATCAGATGACCAAACGAAGAGCGATAAGTGGGAGTCGCCCCGTCAACGTGCTAAAAATAGCGCAGACATAACCTAAAACTAGCACAGTCGCTGCACGCACATTTATCGCAATCCTGTTAAAAATTATGCAACATCGTTGTACAAAACCTAGTTTCCGCACTTGCAAATCATATTAAGTTATCACACAACATGCATAATTTGAATAGTGGCAAACTAACAAATGACGTTTGTCTGATGGCATCGATTTTGTGTAACGTCAGCAGTGAAGACCAACACATCTCCTCATTGGTTGACTAAAAATCATGACGATTCAAATATGTTTACAAGTACGGGTTTTCGATTTGCCGCGACCTGTGTTTGCGAAAACCGTACCTTGTGACATGCCAGCTGGCCAGGCGATCCGGATGGTCGATTTCCAAAACCAGTCTCTGTAGAGTTTCTAACTTGCTTCGCGGCAGTTTCAGTGACATCGTAAAAATGGCATGGATGGGTTGGCTTGCGCAAAAACGATGTGGGCAGATATGGAAGGGCCATCCTGGCGACCCATCTACAATCAATTTAAACTCGTCCAAAAACGCAATTTTTGAATTCTTCCCCTCCAAATGATTGGTGGACGGGTCTCTGGTTGAGGCCCTGCTGTTTACTGAGATTATTGCAACAGTATCTGTGTGATTATGAATGTTTCTTAACGACAAACTCATTACCACTGTAAATTGTTTACAGTTAGCGAGGCCAAGAAAGGGCGCATTACGCATGCAGAATAGGCTAATGAGGGAACCTGTATCAGTCACGAAGCCAGCAGCAAGCACCTTTTGTTTACAGATAGGCCTCTGTGTCAGGTGCTGCTATTAGCTAAAGTTTACGTAAATGGGGAATTCCCGTGCCACATATGGAAAGTAGACATGCTGGGCTTTCTTGTAGTACCAAATAAGTCTGGATATCCCCATGAATGTGACGGGAACATGTGCGATTTATCGCCTTTGTTTTATGGAATTCATGCATGAAATGTTCTAATAGGTACTACATATTAATATTTAAGTGAGAAAAAGCATTGCCAATCAGTAGAAGACATTAAAGAATCATTTGGAGAAAATCGTAAAAAATCACATTGCAATGTAAAAACTGTTTTCTCGAAATAAAGTCTATGGTCATCCGACTCATTTTGTTAGGATTCGACACATGTAAAATTATATAATAATAATAAGAAGAAACCGGTACATGTAAAAACTAAAACTACCAGATGCATGACTGACTACCCGCCATTTATTTTGATAAAATACATTGTGGAAATACCTACACGACAGAGCCATTAAGAACATTCTTAGCCGCTTTATTAAATCAGTCCTTGGTCTAAATTATTAACCATGTCTGGGAACAAGTTTCAAAAGCTTCAAGTGCAACTCCAATTCCAAGCATAAAACAACAAAAGTTAATTTACTGTTAATATAAAACCATTCATGTTTCAAGGCCAAGGACATCGCTGCCTATGCCACCTGTGACTGCACAACATTAACTATTATTCAAGATACATTCTCCGTTTCGTAGTTTATGTATTGCAGAATGTACCAGGTACCTGGCTGCGGTATGACAAAAAGGGGCACGACCACGCCCAACCAAAAATGCAAAATGTATGTAGTGTTGGTAACCAAGCGGGCTGTTGGTGGCACGTAGGAGGTATGTGTGTGCAGCTCGCCAAATTTCAGATATGTTCTTCATATTGGAGTAACAACATTCGCAACTTTTATTATCGCTTGTGGTAACACACCGGTTCCATTCGCCAGTTGGCGCTACTGTGCCAAGACTAATGCTCGTCCGGAAGATCAAATGCCTAAATTGTGTAATTCTGCCACTGGCCCCGTGCGCCTTTTAGTCAAACCCCCTAGATGGACGGGTTTTACTAAAAGGCGCACGACCACGAAGTTAACGAACGACCACGTAGTATAATATGTTAGTAGATAATTTGGCCGTTGATGGTATATATATAGTTTGTATGTGCATTATTAAAAAATTTGAGTCTGTATTTCACCCAGGAGTTACATAATTTTGGCATTTTATCCGATCTTCCGGACGAGTATTTAGTATTTGCACAGTAGCGCCATCTGGCGAATGGAACCGTAAAGTTGCCACAAGCGATGATTAGTTTCGAATTTTGTTACTCCAATGTGAAGAACATATCTGAAATTAGGCGAGTTGCACACACATACTTCCTACGTGCCACCAACAGCCCGCTTGCTTACCAACACTACATACATTTTGGTCGTGCGTGGTCGTGCGCCTTTTACTTTAGTCATACCGAGCTGGACCAACGATCGTTGTTGTTAAAACTGTATTATCGCCCGCCCACATTTTAAAACAATTTCGTACATCACTACAACTTTTTGATGAGCAAGCTTTGTCTGCAGTACAATTCACAGAAATATATTCGTAACAATCATAATAATAAAATCCAACAACTTACCGATTTACTGTAGTAGCCACATACTAGAAAATGATAACCAAAATCTTAGCTATCGCTCGTTTGACGTGTTGTGTTACCACTCGTCAATATTGACCCCGTAGACATCCTATCTTCGTAGACATCTACAGTTTCACCCGATCATGTCAACGATCACATTGCAAATGCCACTACACCCATGATGCAATAGAACCATTTAAAGGTGATATTCGAAAGAAGCGGAACATTTGAATTTGCAAGATTCCACCTTAGTACATTTATCCTAGGTAAAGTAATAGATCATACGAGGAATAATGTACAAACTGATAGTAGAGTTGCAAGGCTTCCATTATTTCAATATGAGTATTCTTCTTCTTATGTACAGCTCAGTCTCAGAACTTTGTATCAGCCACACGTACGGTATGTCACTATGTGGAGTATTCACTGTATAAGTGTATTGTCGAGCTGAAGTCAATAGGTGGGCCGTCGCGACGCAAGTAGCGGGTGGTGTAGCGCTGGCTTGGGTCTGTTGCTTATTTTGTGAAGTTTAGACAGATTAGAAGACCCTGTAGTCGGTGTGGCTAGTATAGGCTATAGCTTTGTGGGCGCAGGTTACTTTAGGCAGGCATGGAGAGGAGATGCTTTCTAAAGGAGTCCAGTGGTTGTTTGCTAACTAACTGTTGTGTGCATTTGTTCCATGATTTGATGAGTGCTTGTATGTAGCGATATGCGTTACCTCTGGTACGAGTTGAAGCGGTGGTGAGTGAAGTCGTTGTTATGTCCATTAACTTGTTCCTGATGCGTTAGAGCATTATGAGCTTGGCATTAGCCCGCCTACTCGCAAGAGTCTCCCATTTTAGACTTTCGATCATGGTTGTCACACTGCTGCGTCGACGGTAGTCGCTCTTCACGAAGCGGGCAGCTTGTCGTTGTACACTTTTCATGGTCTTGATGTTCTTCTCTGTGGATGGGTCCCATGCTGTCGACACATATTCCACGATGGGTCTAACGAACGTCAGATAGCATAATGCTTTGATGGCTTGTGGGCATCTGCTGATGTTCCGCTGTAGGAAAGCTCTGGTGTTGTTAGCCTTCTTTGTCACATTGTTGATGTGTTCGCTCCATGTTAGTGTCCTGTCGATGGTTACGCCAAGGTACTTGGCTCCATTGACCTCCTTCAATTGTTGTCCATGGATAGAGTAATCAATGAGTGACTGGCAATTCTGTTCTTCCTTCTGTTGATAACTCGGATCATTTCGCACTTGTCCTGATTAAACTCCATCAGCCAGTTTTTTTCCCACATCTGTAGCGTGTATAGGTCATCTTGTAGTATATCTGCATTATCTCATGAGTTGATGTTTCGGTACAGGATGCAGTCATCAGCAAGTAGGCGTACAGTAGAGGACACTTGGTCTGGTAGGTTTATTTATGTAGCAAAGGAAGAGGATGGGTGCAAGGACTGAACCGTGTGGGGCGCCTTAGGTCACTGCAGCCGATGATGATCTTTTGCCTTCCAGAATCACTTCCTGGGTGCGGCTGTTCAGACAAATTTTGATCCAGTCCAACATTTTCCCTCGCACTCCGTAGTGGTGAAGTTTGGTAGCCAGATGGTGGTGGGATACTTTGTCACATGCCTTTGAGAAATCCAACAGCACAGCGTCGATCTGGCCACCCTCGTTGAGGCACATCGCAGGGTCGTCGACAGCTAGGATGAGTTGGGTTTCACAGGACCTATGTTAACGAAACCCATGCTGGTAGTCAGATAGGATGTTGTGTTGTTCCAAGTGGTCCATTAGGTTACTGTGTATGATGTGTTCCAATGTCTTGTAGGAGAAGCTCGTAAGGGATTTGGGTCTATAGTTTGAGGCAGTAGTTTTTGTTCCCTTCTTGTATACTGGTAAGACCCAGGCATGCTTCCAGTCTGCTGGTACTGTACCATGGTTGAGTGATGCCTGGTAGATGAGCGTTAGCACTGGTGCAAGTTCTGCGTCGGTGAAGACTGATGAGAACTGCATATTAAGAATGTCAGCTTTAGTCTGGCTATTACTGTGGACGATGCCATTCTTCGTGAGTGGGGCTACTCCGTTGTTGTCCTTCTTTTTGCTTTTGATGAAAGACCAAAACTTCTTTAGATTTCCCAAATTGTTATTGTTTTCGCCTATCATGGAGTTAATATATCCGTAATACGCCTTTCAGCACTCTGATTGGGCCAGCTTTTTTATTTCTCAATATTTTGCCATGTCGCAGGCACTCTTGGTACGCTGGGCCTTCTTGAAGTATTTCTTTTTCTTTCGTGACAGGTTTCTTATTATGCCATTGGCCCAGGGTTGGTTGTAACATTGGGAGGACAGTCTTGTTAGGTTAGATAGTACGTTTTGGCACTTGGCAGTTAGCAACGCCCACAGCGTTTCCACAGGTGGTCTGGATTGTGTTAGGTTTGTATTTCATCAGCAAATGTTGCTAGCTCTTCTTGAATCTGCTCGATGGCTGCTTTCCTTCAGATGTGGATCTTCCTCTGGATAGGTCTTTGTCTTTTTGGTGATATGTCCGAATTTACATAGACGGCTACATCGTGATCGCTGACCCTTGGTACGGGTTCGCACCTGTTGACGAGGGATGGCCCGTTTGTGAGGAAGACATCTAGGATGTTGTCAAGTCTTGTTGGGAAAGTGACCATTTGAGATAGGCCCAACATGGAAAATGTGTCGAGGAAGAGTTCCTTTATCTGTTTTGTGTACTGGTGTTTCGATACTGTGTTTGTTTTCCAATCGATATCCGGGAGGTTTGTGTCCCCTGCAATCCATAGGGGCCTGTTTGGGAATTTCCTGGATATGGCGTCACACATAGAGGTTGAGTAGTCAGCGTTATTATCTGTAGGTCTGTAGATTCCAAGTACTATGAGAGGAGTGTGTGCGGTCTGGATTTTTACAGCAACCATTTCACATGGTGTCATTATCGATATCTGTTCAGCAACCAATCCAGTCTTGATGGCAATCATGATGTCACCATAGCTATCTACTCGGTCTTTCCTGAAAGAGGGGGTCATATCCAGGCGGCATGAATTCACTGCTATTGACAGCGGGCTTCAACCAAGTTTCACATGCAACTATGATGTCAGGGGAATTCTTGGAAGCATCGGAAAAATTCATGGACACCTCAGCAAAATATTTTCGTCACTTCGGCGGTGCAAAATTGGTTGTTCGGCAGCATTACGGCTTCGGCTGGGAAATTCTTTGACACCTCAGCGAATTGTTTGGTCTCTTCGGCGGCGCTACAGATGTGTAATGTGGTGGGTCGGAGTAGATTTTTGGTTGCATTGGTGGTGTTTTTATCCTAAGTCAAAATATTTCGCTTCGGTGACAAAATATTGGTTGTAACAATTGTGTAATAATGGTACATCAGTGTAGATTATTTATTAATTTTTGTATAAACAGTTTTTTTTTCTTTGATAAACAAACGATTCTAACAATGCCAGTTGTATATTCATTTTCACATTTCTCCCAATTTTAGTGTTTGTAATTTCACTGTAGTTATTGTTTTCTTCACATATTATTATTGGTACATTTTGCGGGGGTTGTTTATTTCCATAACCATCCCTGTAACTAATTATACAATTATTGGACGACGGATGTATAAAATACAAGAAATATATTATTTGAGGAAAAGCTGTCATACCCTGAAGTGTTGGGTAATGACGTAAAATACGTCTGTACAATTCTTGAGTATAGACTTAGACTTAGTTCCTCCTGTTCCTTTCGGGACATTGGGCGATGAGCTGTCTCCATCTACTACGGTCTTTCGCAATTTCTTTGGCCTCATTCCAGGTGATTTCCATTTCGCCAGATCTTCTTTAAACATCTTGGTCGGTCTTCCTCTCCTTCTGTTTCCACCTTCAGGCACCCATTCCATTGCTACATGTGCTGTTCTCTCTCTTGGTAGGCGTAGGATATGTCCCACTAGTCTTCGTCGTTGAGACGTAACTATGTAATGCAGGCTATCCAGACTTGCCCTCCTCATCACTTCTTCATTTGTGGTGTGTTCTCTCCACGATATGCCCAATATGAACCGGAGACATCATTGGCAAAGTCAAGGTCTGTCAACCTATTATTTATCCATTTAACACCAAAGTTTGGATCTTTCATCGTTTTCCTCATGATGAAGTCGATAACAACAACAAAGAGGAAAGGGGACAGAATGCAACCTTGACGTACACCTGTCTCTATATCGAACATATCTGTGTAGCCATCGTTGGTCTTGATGCAGCAGTTGGTGTTTCGGTATAGCGATTTGAAAATATCTATATATTTGCTTGGTATGCCGTATAGCTTCAGGATTTGCCATATCGAATCTCTGTGGACACTGTCGAAAGCCTTCTTAAAGTCAATGAAATTGACTAAAAGAGGTATCTGGAACTCTCTGCTTTGTTCGATGATGTTTCGCAATGTGAAGATCTGCTCACAGCATGACCTTCCTCTTCGAAAACCAGCTTGTTCCTCCTGGAGGTGTTGGTCAACTGCTGTCTTCAGCTGGTTTAGGATCACACTGCAGAACACTTTTCCAGGTACTGACATCAATGTTATTCCTCGCCAGTTATTGCAGTCGCTCAGGCACCCCTTCTTTGGTAACGTCACGATCACTCCTCGTCTCCAATCATCAGGAACTTCCTCCTCAGACCAGATCAGATTGAACAAGTAGGTTAACTCGTCTACAACCCCGTCCTTGCCATGTTTCAATAGTTCGGCTGATACTTCATCAAGGCCCGCTGCCTTGTTATTCTTGAGGCTATCGATGGCTTTGGAAACTTCTGCCCTGGTGATGTCACTGGTGATGACATCAAGCTCTTTTGTGTTTGGTTCCTGTTCGAAGTTGAAGAGTGTGGTTGGTGTTGGTTGATTTAGCACTTCTCGGAAGTGTTCAGTCCACCTCGTGGCTTGTTCCTCGTTTGTTAGAAGCACTCTGCCATCTTTGTCTTTTATTGGTATGTTGGAATTGCTTTTCTTGAGTATAGTTATTACTAAATAATTATATTTGTAACAAATTAGTTTTATTTAAAATGTTACGCTACTTTTAATGTTTTAATTATTTAAATTTACTTTGATTTAATAACCAAGTAATATGTATAATCTGCTTAGAACCCGATCTGCTCATAGTAGATTCACGTTGTTCTAAAGTTTTGTGATATTAGGGCCCCAACCGCAATTTCTTTACCTAAAAAGTTCTTAAGAACAATGACTCAATAATTGTTTGACTTCCTTTTGATATGTGCTCTCACAGCTGCTATAGCATCTCCCGGGCTCTTGCATAGGGACACCTGAGCTGTTATAAAAGTAAATTTAACATAGATGTTGAGGAAATACCAAATCAATGAGACTATGCAGAATTAGCAGGCATTGAAGCCATCTCCACTGTGTGATTGATCTACCGGATCAGCGTTAACAATGAGATGGAAGCCAGGATTTTGAAAAAGCCTGAATCAGCTACTGTTGTCTATACTTGCCTATTCACACCTGCCCATCAACAGTATCTAAATGAACATGGCTTCTCTTTGATGAACACAGGTCTACATCAGTAGGAAACATTAGAAGAGGGTTAACCCATTACCAGCTAAGTGGTTCATGACTGCTTTTATTAACACTACAAATGAACAACTGAGCAGATCTTATGTGTCACTTCACTGCTGGTCAAATTTGCACTAGCTCTTGTTCTATTATAAAATATTAACCTTCTATTAAAATTATTTGTATTTAAATGCAACTGTTAGTAGCAAATAAAATAAATTGAAATTATGTATAAAATACTGGTTTCATATTCTGTAATTTGGCTAATCATGTAACTAATACATTCAGTAATTGTTCTGGAAATTTTGCTATAAATACAGTTATTATAAATATTATTTATTATCATAGGCTTAGTCAAAACATCAAAGTCAAATCCAAAACCTTTAGAAAACTGCAAAATGTGTCAGTATTTTGTTTCAATTTATGACATTATTTCTGCTAAACATGTAAAAGAAGTAGTTTGCCACGAAAATGTAATTAAGTATATTTTTTATTGGAGTTGAAATGTTTTACAAAACAACAACGCCGAATCGACCCAAATTCATAATTCTGGTCGTGTCGACAACAATACCACTTTGGCAGTGACACCACTTCGGTGAAATTTCTTTTAGAAAACGCCGCCGATGCGATCAAATTCACTGCTGATGCGACCAAAATTTTCCGCCCATGCGACTAAATAAATTTGGTTGCCTTGGCTAGCCGAAGTGGTAATGCTGCTGAGGTGACCAGATACCTTTGCTTTTATTCACACTTTGTTCATTTTACTCGCACTTTCTTTGTATACTTTTTCTCGCACTGTCAGTTTACATCCGATAATACCAATTAGACTACTTAATTGTAAGTGTATTTGTAATAGATTAGTGGTACAGCGTGTAGTGTATTACAGCCTATATTATATATATATATATATAGGTGAAATGCTGGATCTAATTTTGAAATTGTGTAATTGTAAAAAAATATTTTGTGTAATTGAAACAATTATACGATCAATAACAGAGTTTCTTGGGATCATTTACATCTGGCATAGATAAAAGGGACCATTGGCTTATAGTGTCTCTTCTGAAAGACAAGCAACTTAGTGTGAATGAACGAAATTGCCCTTGAAAGTGTTGACACAGCGACTGAGCCAGTGCTGAACCACCACCCAGCCAGCACCAGGATTCAAACCCCTGGTCCCTCTGAACAGTAGTACAGCACTCTAACCACTCGACCACGGCACCCTGCCATAATTCCTGTAATACTGCTTGCGTGCGTAGCCATACTGAACAACTCAATTTAATGGCAGACGTAATCTCCTATAGGCCTAGACATTAAGGTTTTGTTTCCACAGGCACAGTGGGCCAGTAGATTTGAAAAGTTACTGGCCCGGATTTTGTAAAAAACATATGTTAATACCGAGGTGCCTGTCGGTCACTTCACTGAAGAAGTCCACAAAGTCTAAAGTTCGCTTGGAGTGACGTCTGACTTTTCCGAAGTTCTTATTTGTGCACATTGTTTACGAAATTAAGATAGCGACTATATGAAGTAATAACGCAAAGTTAAGTGAAGATTTTTAATCGTGGTATCACTGCAGTCTGCTGTCAGTCAGCAAAATCTGAGACGTTGGTGACCTATTTTCATCTTGCAGCTTGATACTTTAGCTGGCTGTCTTCAGCACAACAAAAGCATGTCTTGGTTTTGGCTGTGCCTGAAGCTCAATGCTAAGGCTGGTATTGCCAATATCAGGCACATTATACAATGATAAATGTGCATCTGAACCCCGATACCATGTGTATCACGTGATCATTGTGACTGGCGATGACTGATGCTGATGTAAACAACATGTGGGTGTGCAACAATGTGAACGCTGTTCAGAGTCCTTGCTCTCGTTTCGCCTAAGGGACAGCACAAGATCCACCGCTGCAGCCATGGTCTTTAGCAATGCTATACAATATTTGACAGTATAACATATTTCCTTGATGCCTGTCCATTATGGTATATTATATGCACTAGCGTTTTATCATGCAGACAGTTGAGATTGCCTGCCATCCGTAGCCAATGTGCAACAAGACCGCTTATTGGGTGAATAATTAATGATCCCTGACAGTCACCAATCACGTGGATGGATACATATGAGTTTGGCAGTGCATACACATCATCATGACTGAGTTTGCCGTTATTTAATTAGTTATAACAAAAATGTAATAACACAAACATTGATTTAAATATCAAATAAAAAGATTAGGGTTTAGGGTTGTCCTTTTATCTAGGTAGCGTTGGTTACTGGAAACATGTTGGTGGTCAATCAGATTGAAACCAGTGGCCCAGTAGGCCAATAAAATATGAAAACTGGTGGCCCGAACTGGCCCGACAGCCTCAAAAAGGTGCCGGGTCAGCGGGCCAGTGCTAATGTCGAGGCCTGTCCTATGTTCGCTTATTTTTTTTAATCACGACATTTACTAAGCCAGTCATCAAGTAGCATTAAGAACGTTCTTGGCTGCTTCATGAAATTGGTCCCTGGTTTAAATTATTAACTGAATGTCTGTCAACAAGTCCTATCCTATCCCCAGGGCTTAGCCTAGGATTATGGTTAGTGTGAGGAGTAATAATTACGCAAAAAATAAAAGATGACCATAATTAATACTAGCGCAACATATTTATTAAACCTTTTTTCTACTTTGTCGACTGCTTAGTGAGACAGAGACTGGTTTTTTGTACGGAGATTGCTCTGCACTGCTGATCTAGAAGGCCAAAGAACTTTTCCTTTTCTGATGTTTCTATTGGCCAGATTGCTTTCCTCTTGTGTAGGACAAACTTGCAGGAGGTGTTCCATTGTCATTGGAAACATGCCACTAGGTCACAGTTAAAACTAACACTGTGATTGAGAAGGCATGGTCTTGTGGGCTGATTTTCAATGTTACATGTGTGAAAATACCGTACTCAATCAATCTACTAAGCGTACATGCCTAGGTAATTAGTGTACACCACCTTTTCAGCAGCATGTGACACTGAATGTGATCGCCAACGTTTACTGTTGAATCCATCATTGTAGTTAATTGTTACCAAAACAATGTCTCACTAGATTCAAAGCTCAGTGATAACAAAATATCAAAAGGTCCACCTAAATAATTAGACTTTACAGTGTTCTTGTATCCTGCATAGTCGCTTATATGGAAGATGCATAAATCACTTGCCAGTCAGGTGCGCTGAAATGGATACTCAGGAACCAAAGAAAATAGGTGTACACACTTTTCCATGCTATAAACTACTTCCTTCTGGCCGCCGCTTTCAACTCCCTCACTGCAAATTGAACCGCACTCGAAACTCTTGTCCCCTCATCAATAAGACTAATGAATGAGTAACGGACCTTCGTTCCCCTCCATCTCTGCCAGTCTGACACTGAGTGAGCCTGAGATGATTTAACTTAACTTTTTAAAAACTGTTGTAACTTATTTAATTTATTTATTTAACCGATATAACTGTTATTACTTTTAGTCTTTTTATTTTTACATTGTGTATATTGCATGTACATTTGTTTTATATGTCTTAATATGCTGCTCTACACTCCAAATGAATTTCCCTCACAAGGGACAATAAAGTATTGTGATTGATTGATTGATTGATTGATTGATTGATTGATTGATTGATTGATTGATTGATTGATTGATTGATTGATTGATTGATTGATTGATTGATTGATTGATTGATATGCTTATTGGAACACAACACATTTGACATATTTCCGCATCTAAAATATTTGTTAAGTGTACTGTACGCTTAATAGAACGAATATGGTAACGCAAGAACTGATTTGATTTCACAACAGATGTACGAAGCAATGCCTGACCGGAGTCGCTGCAGTCAGTCACCCGTGTGCACCCGTACCCGGTCTCGGCTCGGGTTCAACACAAGCAACAGCAGCATGGGTGACCACCCCACCCCCCTGGACAGTCATACTCCCCTGAACAGTCACACCCCCCTCGACAGTCGCACCCCCAGTCAGTATACACACCTGAAGGACGTGATTCCCCCTAAACAGAATATGATCAGTCGTCTGAAGAAGTCTCTGGAGCAGCAGTTAGACGACCAGGACGTGTGTGAGAAGACGACGAGTCCCGGCCTAGCGAGACTGCGCATGACACCTGGTAGGTCTACTGCATACCAACATTGTCCGCCTCAATTATCAAACAAACTAACTAAAGTTGAACCAACACGCAATGTTGACAATAACTGCTATCATTGTGCAGGGTGGCTACAATGCTAAATTTGTTTAAATTTGATTATTTGTGCTAATGCGCCACTGTCTGATGTGATTATTTGTGCTAATGCGCCACTGTCTGATGTGATTATTTGTGCTAATGCGCCACTGTCTGATGTGATTATTTGTGCTAATGCGCCACTGTCTGATGTGATTATCAGTGCTATTACGTCACTGTCTGATGTGATTACAGCTGCATGCAATTAGCACACGTACAATATGATATAAATGTGTACAATGTACATGAAGGTAGCAACATATTGAATTACTTCCACACATGTGGTAACACATATTTACGGTCATTTAACAACACAGATAACAAAAAGTTTTTAAAAGGTTGTTTTGTATGTTGTTTAAGAATCATGAGTTCTCCTTTTTTCAGAAAATTATGTTTTTATGCATATCACTTTCCATATAACAGCTTCAAGAAACCATCTAACATTTTTGTTTTCACATACGTTGTTTATCCTTAAAATGTGCATTATGGATTTATGTCATAATTACTTTGGTAAAACAAACATTTTACTTAATATTCATTTTAAAATATTGTTTTAACTTGTAATTTAAAGTTCTAGTATTTTGATGTTATATTTGTTACTGTCAACATAAAAAACGTATTTTAATATATTTAATAAAAACTTTTTGATGACCATTTTATTGATGTTTTATATACATGGTAAGGGGGTCATCTCAGAACGTTGATGTCTGATATCAGACAAAATTACTTTCTTTTGGGGTAGGGGGATCAGAGGTTGTTTTGGCTGGGGTCAGACATCAATATTTTTATGCTTCAGACCAGTACTATTAATCATTTATTAATGTATTGATATCATCATGTCAATATTTACAAACTTTCGTCTGAGTGGAGAGGGTGGAGGGCTGTGGCAGGACAAAAGTAATTTCCTGTGATATCGGACATCACCGTTCTGAGAAGATGTACCCTGTTGTTAAGGGACTGTGCTGTTGTTAAGGGACCGTGCTATTGTTAAGGGACCGTGTTATTGTTAAGGGTCCATGCTATTGTTAAGGGTCCATGCTATTGTTAAGGGACCATGCTATTGTTAAGGAACCATGTTATTTTTATGAGACTGCTATTGTTATGAGTCCATATTATTTGGTAAGGAACCGTGCTATTGTTAAGGGACCATGCTAATGTTAAGGGACCGTGCTATTGTTAAGGGACCATTCCATTGCTAAGGAATCGTGCTATTGTTAAGGGATCATGTTGTTGTTAAGGGACCCTGTTATTGTTAAGGGACCATTCCATTGCTAAGGAATCGTGCTATTGTTAAGGGATCATGTTGTTGTTAAGGGACCCTGTTATTGTTAAGGGACCGTGCTGAAAGAGAAGCAGCACCAGTTGACTCGGCTGCACCAGGCAGCCAAGAGTCGCAGTGACCGACTGACCGTCGGTGGCGGTGTCTCCATCTGGCCGGAGATGGACAACATGCGACTGTCAAGACGTGACATCATCAACCTCATTCTCACTTGCTGTGGCCTCATTGTCATGACAACATTTACCTTTAGGAAGATACACGGTCAGTCAATAGTTACACTGTGCATGCATACTGGTCATGTCAACAATGCCATTGCCACTGAAAATATCCTATGACGTTAATGTTTTGAGCCAGCTGTTTCCACAATGAGATATTTAGATTTAATTATATAATCAATGAGGTTATTTATTGTTATTAAGAAAAATTGTGTTTCTGACAGCATCCTCGCAAGCCAGGGGTGTGACTATGTACACTACCCCTGGCAGATACCCTCGCAAGCCAGGGGTGTGACTATGTACACTACCCCTGGCAGATACCCTCGCAAGCCAGGTGTGTGACTATGTACACTACCCCTGGCAGATACCCTCGCAAGCCAGGGGTGTGACTATGTACACTACCCCTGGCAGATACCCTCGCAAGCCAGGGGTGTGACTATGTACACTACCCCTGGCAGATACCCTCGCAAGCCAGGTGTGTGACTATGTACACTACCCCTGGCAGATACCCTCGCAAGCCAGGGGTGTGACTATGTACACTACCCCTGGCAGATACCCTTGCAAGCCAGGGGTGTGACTATGTACACTACCCCTGGCAGATACCCTTGCAAGCCAGGGGTGTGACTATGTACACTACCCCTGGCAGATCTCCTACGCATTCATTGTATGAATCAAATTATTATTGACTCAGCCGTACCACCCATGAGAACAGTGCAGACACCCGTCCGAGAATTATCCAGGAATCCCAGTATAATTATCCATTCGACCATTCTCATGAGCCGCTGAGCGGTATTGTTTATTCAAATAATTACGACTACTGCTCAAACAATCCATGAAGACCACCCAGAAGACCACTGGAATTTTACGACAAGCAAAGTTATTGGCTGAACTTAACTTCAGAGTTTCGCAAAGCAATGTGCCAGGGCGTACTGAGACTGATGTATTCAGCAGCGCCCCCTGGCAGGCGAGGATGTATGACAGTAAACTATTACTGATGTATGATTGATGCTATCATATGTTTATGTTATTTAATTATTTTACTATTAAAATATTCACACAGAGGTCATCACCATAAATCCTCCGAAGTTTAAGAGAATCTCCATGTTACACATTTAGATATGACAATTTTATTTTTAATTGTTATGTTCATTATGCATATATAAAAAAGTACATTTTGTAAAGTTAGTATACACACACAGACACACACACACACACACACACACACACACACACACACACACACACACACACACACACACACACACACACACACACACACACACACACACACACACACACACACACACACACACACACACACACACACACACATCATGCCTTAGTATCTATACATTTCTGTATTCATTATGTCACTAGTAAATATTACTTACCATAATTTTGTCTGTTTACCAAATTTATATTTATAATTTCAGGAAAGTTATTGGAGAATCTGGTCGTCCATTTCAAAGTGGTGTCTTCATTTCACAAACAACATCCGCTGGTAACACAGGGAGACAATGCCACGTTCACCGCAAGTGTGCTCAAGTGGCATACAGACTTCACCAGTGTTATTGTAAGTAGGCGGAGACACCCGATTGTAATATGATATATAAATCTCCTACACTACCCCCCTCTACTAACAGGAAAATCTCCTACACTACCCCCCTCTTCTAACTGGAAAATCTCCAACACTACCCCCTCTACTTGATTGATTGATTGATTGACAATTTTATTTCCACTCGGTGACATACTTAGTTTTCACTATTTTCGATGGCCGAGCCATTCATATACCATTTACATCAATAATACAACATGTGTTGATATATGTACAAAGGATACAAGTTAAAAGAGATTACAATAAATAAAATGTATAAAATAAAAAAGATAAAATACCATTTCAATTGGTAGTTTATTCCAAAATTTCAAACCAGACACATTGAAACTGTGTTGATAATAGGCAGTTCTGGTTTTGGGTGGTTTCGGCTAAGAGGCATTTCTGGTGTTGTAGGAATGACTATTTGATATAAACATATCACACAAATATTGTGGTGCTAGAGCAGTTACACACTTGTACATAAGAACACATTTATTTAAATCCCTTCTTTGCTGTAGTGATAAGCAGCCTAGTGTTTTAAACATTGTGTTTCTATTTTGTCTAGGACTAGACCCAGATATGAGTCTAGCAGTTCTGGTCTGTATTTTCTGTAATCTAGTTTTGGTTGCTGTTGAGGCTGAATCATAGATTACATCTCCATAATCGAAGCGTGATTGAACTATTGCATTATATAATTGCCTAAGAATGTCAATTGGTACTATTTTAAGAGATCTTAGGATTCCTATTTTGGATGATATTTTAGGAATCATGCTGTTAATGTGGACGTCCCATGTTAGGTTTGAGTCGATATACATACCAAGGTACTTGGCTACTGATACATGTTTAAGTGGTTCATTGTTGATATGAATTCTAACATCTGTCATCTTGACAATGGACTGATGAGTGCCAATTAGCATCAATTGACATTTCTGTACATTAATACTAAGTTTGTTAATATTAAAATAGTGTTTGACTTTGCATAAATCACTATTGATACTGGATTCTAATTGAGCCGAACACCCTGGTTTTGCAGCTGAATCAATTTCGTTTGCAAACATGTTTATATTGCAGGATTCGGTGACTGTAGGCAGATCATTTAGGTATAGCAGAAACAACAGGGGGCCCAAGATTGACCCATTGGCACCCCAATATTGACAGGCAAAGGATCAGACAGATGGCCATCCACCAAAACTGACTGTGATCTGCCAGTGAGGTAGTTCGAGAACCACTTATGTTCTATGTGTATAACCCCAAATCCTTTAAGTTTGGCCAGCAGAATATTGTGTCCACAGTGTCAAAGACCTTCTGGAGATCAATGAACACTACTCCCGTTACAAGTCCTTTAACCATCGATTTGTAACATTGAGCAGTGAAGTCATAGTGGAGTGCAATCTTCTGAAACCTGATTTGGTATTCTTGAAAGGTTATGTTCTTCCAAATAATCTGTAAAAGAACTATGAACAAAACGTTCAAGTAGTTTAAACAAAATGGGTAGAATTGAGATCGGTCTGTAGTTCTTAGTTTCCATTGTTAACAAGCTGAGTTAACTGATATGACACACATGTATGTACACATCAATCAAGGTACAACTTGTGGGTGTTACTCTGGTGGGTTTGTTAACAAGCTGAGTTAACTGATGTGACACACATGTATGTACACATCAATCAAGGTACAACTTGTGGGTGTTACTCTGGTGGGTTTGTTAACAAGCTGAGTTAACTGATGGGACACGCATGTATGTACACATCAATCAAGGTACAACTTGTGGGTGTTACTCTGGTGGTTTTGTTAACAAGCTGAGTTAACTGATATGACACACATGTATGTACACATCAATCAAGGTACAACTTGTGGGTGATACTCTGGTGGGTTTGTTAACAAGCTGAGTTAACTGATATGACACACATGTATGTACACATCAATCAAGGTACAACTTGTGGGTGATACTCTGGTGGGTTTGTTAACAAGCTGAGTTAACTGATATGACACACATGTATGTACACATCAATCAAGGTACAACTTGTGGGTGATACTCTGGTGGGTTTGTTAACAAGCTGAGTTAACTGATGGGACACACATGTATGTACACATCAATCAAGGTACAACTTGTGGGTGTTACTCTGGTGGGTTTGTTAACAAGCTGAGTTAACTGATATGACACACATGTATGTACACATCAATCAAGGTACGACTTTTGGGTGATACTCTGGTGGGTTTGTTAACAAGCTGAGTTAACTGATGGGACACACATGTATGTACACATCAATCAAGGTACAACTTGTGGGTGTTACTCTGGTGGGTTTGTTAACAAGCTGAGTTAACTGATAGGACACACATGTATGTACACATCAATCAAGGTACAACTTGTGGGTGTTACTCTGGTGGGTTTGTTAACAAGCTGAGTTAACTGATATGACACACATGTATGTACACATCAATCAAGGTACGACTTGTGGGTGATACTCTGGTGGGTTTGTTAACAAGCTGAGTTAACTGATGGGACACACATGTATGTACACATCAATCAAGGTACAACTTGTGGATGTTACTCTGGTGGGTTTGTTAACAAGCTGAGTTAACTGATGTGACACACATCAATCAAGGTACGACTTGTGGGTGATACTCTGGTGGGTTTGTTAACAAGCTGAGTTAACTGATATGACACACATGTATGTACACATCAATCAAGGTACAACTTGTGGGTGTTACTCTGGTGGGTTTGTTAACAAGCTGAGTTAACTGATGTAACACACATGTATGTACACATCAATCAAGGTACAACTTGTGGGTGTTACTCTGGTGGGTTTGTTAACAAGCTGAGTTAACTGATGTGACACACATGTATGTACACATCAATCAAGGTACGACTTGTGGGTGATACTCTGGTGGGTTTGTTAACAAGCTGAGTTAACTGATGGGACACACATGTATGTACACATCAATCAAGGTACAACTTGTGGGTGTTACTCTGGTGGGTTTGTTAACAAGCTGAGTTAACTGATATGACACACATGTATGTACACATCAATCAAGGTACGACTTTTGGGTGATACTCTGGTGGGTTTGTTAACAAGCTGAGTTAACTGATGGGACACACATGTATGTACACATCAATCAAGGTACAACTTGTGGGTGTTACTCTGGTGGGTTTGTTAACAAGCTGAGTTAACTGATAGGACACACATGTATGTACACATCAATCAAGGTACAACTTGTGGGTGTTACTCTGGTGGGTTTGTTAACAAGCTGAGTTAACTGATATGACACACATGTATGTACACATCAATCAAGGTACGACTTGTGGGTGATACTCTGGTGGGTTTGTTAACAAGCTGAGTTAACTGATGGGACACACATGTATGTACACATCAATCAAGGTACAACTTGTGGATGTTACTCTGGTGGGTTTGTTAACAAGCTGAGTTAACTGATGTGACACACATCAATCAAGGTACGACTTGTGGGTGATACTCTGGTGGGTTTGTTAACAAGCTGAGTTAACTGATATGACACACATGTATGTACACATCAATCAAGGTACAACTTGTGGGTGTTACTCTGGTGGGTTTGTTAACAAGCTGAGTTAACTGATGTAACACACATGTATGTACACATCAATCAAGGTACAACTTGTGGGTGTTACTCTGGTGGGTTTGTTAACAAGCTGAGTTAACTGATGTGACACACATGTATGTACACATCAATCAAGGTACGACTTGTGGGTGATACTCTGGTGGGTTTGTAAACAAGCTGAGTTAACTGATGGGACACACATGTATGTACACATCAATCAAGGTACAACTTGTGGGTGTTACTCTGGTGGGTGTGTTAACAAGCTGAGTTAACTGATGTGACACACATGTATGTACACATCAATCAAGGAACGACTTGTGGATGTTACTCTGGTGGGTTTGTTAACAAGCTGAGTTAACTGATATGACACACATTTATGTACACATCAATCAAGGTACGACTTGTGGATGTTACTCTGGTGGGTTTTTTAACAAGCTGAGTTAACTGATGGGACACACATGTATGTACACATCAATCAAGGTACGACTTGTGGATGTTACTCTGGTGGGTTTGTTAACAAGCTGAGTTAACTGATATGACACACATGTATGTACACATCAATCAAGGTACGACTTGTGGATGTTACTCTGGTGGGTTTGTTAACAAGCTGAGTTAACTGATGGGACACACATGTATGTACACATCAATCAAGGTACGACTTGTGGGTGATACTCTGGTGGGTTTGTTAACAAGCTGAGTTAACTGATGGGACACACATGTATGTACACATCAATCAAGGTACAACTTGTGGGTGTTACTCTGGTGGGTTTGTTAACAAGCTGAGTTAACTGATATGACACACATGTATGTACACATCAATCAAGGTACGACTTTTGGGTGATACTCTGGTGGGTTTGTTAACAAGCTGAGTTAACTGATGGGACACACATGTATGTACACATCAATCAAGGTACAACTTGTGGGTGTTACTCTGGTGGGTTTGTTAACAAGCTGAGTTAACTGATAGGACACACATGTATGTACACATCAATCAAGGTACAACTTGTGGGTGTTACTCTGGTGGGTTTGTTAACAAGCTGAGTTAACTGATATGACACACATGTATGTACACATCAATCAAGGTACGACTTGTGGGTGATACTCTGGTGGGTTTGTTAACAAGCTGAGTTAACTGATGGGACACACATGTATGTACACATCAATCAAGGTACAACTTGTGGATGTTACTCTGGTGGGTTTGTTAACAAGCTGAGTTAACTGATGTGACACACATCAATCAAGGTACGACTTGTGGGTGATACTCTGGTGGGTTTGTTAACAAGCTGAGTTAACTGATATGACACACATGTATGTACACATCAATCAAGGTACAACTTGTGGGTGTTACTCTGGTGGGTTTGTTAACAAGCTGAGTTAACTGATGTAACACACATGTATGTACACATCAATCAAGGTACAACTTGTGGGTGTTACTCTGGTGGGTTTGTTAACAAGCTGAGTTAACTGATGTGACACACATGTATGTACACATCAATCAAGGTACGACTTGTGGGTGATACTCTGGTGGGTTTGTAAACAAGCTGAGTTAACTGATGGGACACACATGTATGTACACATCAATCAAGGTACAACTTGTGGGTGTTACTCTGGTGGGTGTGTTAACAAGCTGAGTTAACTGATGTGACACACATGTATGTACACATCAATCAAGGAACGACTTGTGGATGTTACTCTGGTGGGTTTGTTAACAAGCTGAGTTAACTGATATGACACACATTTATGTACACATCAATCAAGGTACGACTTGTGGATGTTACTCTGGTGGGTTTTTTAACAAGCTGAGTTAACTGATGGGACACACATGTATGTACACATCAATCAAGGTACGACTTGTGGATGTTACTCTGGTGGGTTTGTTAACAAGCTGAGTTAACTGATATGACACACATGTATGTACACATCAATCAAGGTACGACTTGTGGATGTTACTCTGGTGGGTTTGTTAACAAGCTGAGTTAACTGATGGGACACACATGTATGTACACATCAATCAAGGTACAACTTGTGGGTGTTACTCTAGTGGGTGTGTTAACAAGCTGAGTTAACTGATATGACACACATGTATGTACACATCAATCAAGGTACAACTTGTGGGTGATACTCTGGTGGGTTTGTTAACAAGCTGAGTTAACTGATGGGACACACATGTATGTACACATCAATCAAGGTACAACTTGTGGGTGATACTCTGGTGGGTTTGTTAACAAGCTGAGTTAACTGATGGGACACACATGTATGTACACATCAATCAACGTACAACTTGTGGGTGTTACTCTGGTGGGTTTGTTAACAAGCTGAGTTAACTGATGGGACACACATGTATGTACACATCAATCAAGGTACAACTTGTGGGTGTTACTCTGGTGGGTTTGTTAACAAGCTGAGTTAACTGATATGACACACATGTATGTACACATCAATCAAGGTACGACTTTTGGGTGATACTCTGGTGGGTTTGTTAACAAGCTGAGTTAACTGATGGGACACACATGTATGTACACATCAATCAAGGTACAACTTGTGGGTGTTACTCTGGTGGGTTTGTTAACAAGCTGAGTTAACTGATGGGACACACATGTATGTACACATCAATCAAGGTACAACTTGTGGATGTTACTCTGGTGGGTTTGTTAACAAGCTGAGTTAACTGATGTGACACACATGTATCTACACATCAATCAAGGTACGACTTGTGGGTGATACTCTGGTGGGTTTGTTAACAAGCTGAGTTAACTGATGGGACACACATGTATGTACACATCAATCAAGGTACAACTTGTGGGTGTTACTCTGGTGGGTGTGTTAACAAGCTGAGTTAACTGATATGACACACATGTATGTACACATCAATCAAGGTACGACTTTTGGGTGATACTCTGGTGGGTTTGTTAACAAGCTGAGTTAACTGATGGGACACACATGTATGTACACATCAATCAAGGTACAACTTGTGGGTGTTACTCTGGTGGGTTTGTTAACAAGCTGAGTTAACTGATGGGACACGCATGTATGTACACATCAATCAAGGTACGACTTGTGGATGTTACTCTGGTGGGTTTGTTAACAAGCTGAGTTAACTGATAGGACACACATGTATGTACACATCAATCAAGGTACAACTTGTGGGTGATACTCTGGTGGGTTTGTTAACAAGCTGAGTTAACTGATGGGACACACATGTATGTACACATCAATCAAGGTACAACTTGTGGGTGTTACTCTGGTGGGTTTGTTAACAAGCTGAGTTAACTGATGGGACACACATGTATGTACACATCAATCAAGGTACAACTTGTGGATGTTACTCTGGTGGGTTTGTTAACAAGCTGAGTTAACTGATGTGACACACATGTATCTACACATCGATCAAGGTACGACTTGTGGGTGATACTCTGGTGGGTTTGTTAACAAGCTGAGTTAACTGATGGGACACACATGTATGTACACATCAATCAAGGTACAACTTGTGGGTGTTACTCTGGTGGGTTTGTTAACAAGCTGAGTTAACTGATATGACACACATGTATGTACACATCAATCAAGGTACGACTTTTGGGTGATACTCTGGTGGGTTTGTTAACAAGCTGAGTTAACTGATGGGACACACATGTATGTACACATCAATCAAGGTACAACTTGTGGGTGTTACTCTGGTGGGTTTGTTAACAAGCTGAGTTAACTGATGGGACACGCATGTATGTACACATCAATCAAGGTACGACTTGTGGATGTTACTCTGGTGGGTTTGTTAACAAGCTGAGTTAACTGATGGGACACACATGTATGTACACATCAATCAAGGTACAACTTGTGGGTGTTACTCTGGTGGGTTTGTTAACAAGCTGAGTTAACTGATAGGACACACATGTATGTACACATCAATCAAGGTACAACTTGTGGGTGTTACTCTGGTGGGTTTGTTAACAAGCTGAGTTAACTGATATGACACACATGTATGTACACATCAATCAAGGTACGACTTGTGGGTGATACTCTGGTGGGTTTGTTAACAAGCTGAGTTAACTGATGGGACACACATGTATGTACACATCAATCAAGGTACAACTTGTGGATGTTACTCTGGTGGGTTTGTTAACAAGCTGAGTTAACTGATGTGACACACATCAATCAAGGTACGACTTGTGGGTGATACTCTGGTGGGTTTGTTAACAAGCTGAGTTAACTGATATGACACACATGTATGTACACATCAATCAAGGTACAACTTGTGGGTGTTACTCTGGTGGGTTTGTTAACAAGCTGAGTTAACTGATGTAACACACATGTATGTACACATCAATCAAGGTACAACTTGTGGGTGTTACTCTGGTGGGTTTGTTAACAAGCTGAGTTAACTGATGTGACACACATGTATGTACACATCAATCAAGGTATGACTTGTGGGTGATACTCTGGTGGGTTTGTAAACAAGCTGAGTTAACTGATGGGACACACATGTATGTACACATCAATCAAGGTACAACTTGTGGGTGTTACTCTGGTGGGTGTGTTAACAAGCTGAGTTAACTGATGTGACACACATGTATGTACACATCAATCAAGGTACGACTTGTGGATGTTACTCTGGTGGGTTTGTTAACAAGCTGAGTTAACTGATATGACACACATGTATGTACACATCAATCAAGGTACGACTTGTGGATGTTACTCTGGTGGGTTTTTTAACAAGCTGAGTTAACTGATGGGACACACATGTATGTACACATCAATCAAGGTACGACTTGTGGATGTTACTCTGGTGGGTTTGTTAACAAGCTGAGTTAACTGATATGACACACATGTATGTACACATCAATCAAGGTACGACTTGTGGATGTTACTCTGGTGGGTTTGTTAACAAGCTGAGTTAACTGATGGGACACACATGTATGTACACATCAATCAAGGTACAACTTGTGGGTGTTACTCTGGTGGGTGTGTTAACAAGCTGAGTTAACTGATATGACACACATGTATGTACACATCAATCAAGGTACAACTTGTGGGTGATACTCTGGTGGGTTTGTTAACAAGCTGAGTTAACTGATGGGACACACATGTATGTACACATCAATCAAGGTACAACTTGTGGGTGATACTCTGGTGGGTTTGTTAACAAGCTGAGTTAACTGATGGGACACACATGTATGTACACATCAATCAACGTACAACTTGTGGGTGTTACTCTGGTGGGTTTGTTAACAAGCTGAGTTAACTGATATGACACACATGTATGTACACATCAATCAAGGTACAACTTGTGGGTGTTACTCTGGTGGGTGTGTTAACAAGCTGAGTTAACTGATGTGACACACATGTATGTACACATCAATCAAGGTACAACTTGTGGGTGATACTCTGGTGGGTGTGTTAACAAGCTGAGTTAACTGATGTGACACACATGTATGTACACATCAATCAAGGTACAACTTGTGGGTGATACTCTGGTGGGTTTGTTAACAAGCTGAGTTAACCAATATGACACACATGTATGTACACATCAATCAAGGTACAACTTGTGGGTGATACTCTGGTGGGTTTGTTAACAAGCTGAGTTAACTGATGGGACACACATGTATGTACACATCAATCAAGGTACAACTTGTGGATGTTACTCTGGTGGGTTTGTTAACAAGCTGAGTTAACTGATGTGACACACATGTATCTACACATCAATCAAGGTACGACTTGTGGGTGATACTCTGGTGGGTTTGTTAACAAGCTGAGTTAACTGATGGGACACACATGTATGTACACATCAATCAAGGTACAACTTGTGGGTGTTACTCTGGTGGGTTTGTTAACAAGCTGAGTTAACTGATATGACACACATGTATGTACACATCAATCAAGGTACGACTTTTGGGTGATACTCTGGTGGGTTTGTTAACAAGCTGAGTTAACTGATGGGACACACATGTATGTACACATCAATCAAGGTACAACTTGTGGGTGTTACTCTGGTGGGTTTGTTAACAAGCTGAGTTAACTGATGGGACACGCATGTATGTACACATCAATCAAGGTACGACTTGTGGATGTTACTCTGGTGGGTTTGTTAACAAGCTGAGTTAACTGATGGGACACACATGTATGTACACATCAATCAAGGTACAACTTGTGGGTGTTACTCTGGTGGGTTTGTTAACAAGCTGAGTTAACTGATATGACACACATGTATGTACACATCAATCAAGGTACGACTTGTGGATGTTACTCTGGTGGGTTTTTTAACAAGCTGAGTTAACTGATGGGACACACATGTATGTACACATCAATCAAGGTACGACTTGTGGATGTTACTCTGGTGGGTTTGTTAACAAGCTGAGTTAACTGATATGACACACATGTATGTACACATCAATCAAGGTACGACTTGTGGATGTTACTCTGGTGGGTTTGTTAACAAGCTGAGTTAACTGATGGGACACACATGTATGTACACATCAATCAAGGTACAACTTGTGGGTGTTACTCTGGTGGGTGTGTTAACAAGCTGAGTTAACTGATATGACACACATGTATGTACACATCAATCAAGGTACAACTTGTGGGTGATACTCTGGTGGGTTTGTTAACAAGCTGAGTTAACTGATGGGACACACATGTATGTACACATCAATCAAGGTACAACTTGTGGGTGATACTCTGGTGGGTTTGTTAACAAGCTGAGTTAACTGATGGGACACACATGTATGTACACATCAATCAACGTACAACTTGTGGGTGTTACTCTGGTGGGTTTGTTAACAAGCTGAGTTAACTGATATGACACACATGTATGTACACATCAATCAAGGTACAACTTGTGGGTGTTACTCTGGTGGGTGTGTTAACAAGCTGAGTTAACTGATGTGACACACATGTATGTACACATCAATCAAGGTACAACTTGTGGGTGATACTCTGGTGGGTGTGTTAACAAGCTGAGTTAACTGATGTGACACACATGTATGTACACATCAATCAAGGTACAACTTGTGGGTGATACTCTGGTGGGTTTGTTAACAAGCTGAGTTAACCAATATGACACACATGTATGTACACATCAATCAAGGTACAACTTGTGGGTGATACTCTGGTGGGTTTGTTAACAAGCTGAGTTAACTGATGGGACACACATGTATGTACACATCAATCAAGGTACAACTTGTGGATGTTACTCTGGTGGGTTTGTTAAAAAGCTGAGTTAACTGATGTGACACACATGTATCTACACATCAATCAAGGTACGACTTGTGGGTGATACTCTGGTGGGTTTGTTAACAAGCTGAGTTAACTGATGGGACACACATGTATGTACACATCAATCAAGGTACAACTTGTGGGTGTTACTCTGGTGGGTTTGTTAACAAGCTGAGTTAACTGATATGACACACATGTATGTACACATCAATCAAGGTACGACTTTTGGGTGATACTCTGGTGGGTTTGTTAACAAGCTGAGTTAACTGATGGGACACACATGTATGTACACATCAATCAAGGTACAACTTGTGGGTGTTACTCTGGTGGGTTTGTTAACAAGCTGAGTTAACTGATGGGACACGCATGTATGTACACATCAATCAAGGTACGACTTGTGGATGTTACTCTGGTGGGTTTGTTAACAAGCTGAGATAACTGATGGGACACACATGTATGTACACATCAATCAAGGTACAACTTGTGGGTGTTACTCTGGTGGGTTTGTTAACAAGCTGAGTTAACTGATAGGACACACATGTATGTACACATCAATCAAGGTACAACTTGTGGGTGTTACTCTGGTGGGTTTGTTAACAAGCTGAGTTAACTGATATGACACACATGTATGTACACATCAATCAAGGTACGACTTGTGGGTGATACTCTGGTGGGTTTGTTAACAAGCTGAGTTAACTGATGGGACACACATGTATGTACACATCAATCAAGGTACAACTTGTGGATGTTACTCTGGTGGGTTTGTTAACAAGCTGAGTTAACTGATGGGACACACATGTATGTACACATCAATCAAGGTACCATTTGTGGGTGTTACTCTTGTGGGTTTGTTAACAAGCTGAGTTAACTGATGGGACACACATGTATGTACACATCAATCAACGTACAACTTGTGGGTGTTACTCTGGTGGGTTTGTTAACAAGCTGAGTTAACTGATGGGACACACATGTATGTACACATCAATCAAGGTACAACTTGTGGGTGTTACTCTGGTGGGTTTGTTAACAAGCTGAGTTAACTGATGGGACACACATGTATGTACACATCAATCAAGGTACAACTTGTGGGTGTTACTCTGGTGGGTTTGTTAACAAGCTGAGTTAACTGATGGGACACACATGTATGTACACATCAATCAAGGTACAACTTGTGGGTGTTACTCTTGTGGGTTTGTTAACAAGCTGAGTTAACTGATGTGACACACATGTATGTACACATCAATCAAGGTATGACTTGTGGGTGATACTCTGGTGGGTTTGTTAACAAGCTGAGTTAACTGATGGGACACACATGTATGTACACATCAATCAAGGTACAACTTGAGGGTGTTACTCTGGTGGGTTTGTTAACAAGCTGAGTTAACTGATATGACACACATGTATGTACACATCAATCAAGGTACGACTTGTGGATGTTACTCTGGTGGTTTTTTTTAACAAGCTGAGTTAACTGATGGGACACACATGTATGTACACATCAATCAAGGTACGACTTGTGGATGTTACTCTGGTGGGTTTGTTAACAAGCTGAGTTAACTGATATGACACACATGTATGTACACATCAATCAAGGTACGACTTGTGGATGTTACTCTGGTGGGTTTGTTAACAAGCTGAGTTAACTGATATGACACACATGTATGTACACATCAATGAAGGTACGACTTGTGGATGTTACTCTGGTGGGTTTGTTAACAAGCTGAGTTAACTGATGGGACACACATGTATGTACACATCAATCAAGGTACAACTTGTGGGTGTTACTCTGGTGGGTGTGTTAACAAGCTGAGTTAACTGATGGGACACACATGTATGTACACATCAATCATCGTACAACTTGTGGGTGTTACTCTGGTGGGTTTGTTAACAAGCTGAGTTAACTGATATGACACACATGTATGTACACATCAATCAAGGTACAACTTGTGGGTGTTACTCTGGTGGGTTTGTTAACAAGCTGAGTTAACTGATGGGACACATGTATGTACACATCAATCAAGGTACAACTTGTGGGTGTTACTCTGGTGGTTTTGTTAACAAGCTGAGTTAACTGATGGGACACACATGTATGTACACATCAATCAAGGTACAACTTGTGGGTGTTACTCTGGTGGGTGTGTTAACAAGCTGAGTTAACTGATGGGACACACATGTATGTACACATCAATCAACGTACAACTTGTGGGTGTTACTCTGGTGGGTTTGTTAACAAGCTGAGTTAACTGATATGACACACATGTATGTACACATCAATCAAGGTACAACTTGTGGGTGTTACTCTGGTGGGTGTGTTAACAAGCTGAGTTAACTGATGTGACACACATGTATGTACACATTAATCAAGGTACAACTTGTGGGTGATACTCTGGTGGGTGTGTTAACAAGCTGAGTTAACTGATGTGACACACATGTATGTACACATCAATCAAGGTACAACTTGTGGGTGATACTCTGGTGGGTTTGTTAACAAGCTGAGTTAACCAATATGACACACATGTATGTACACATCAATCAAGGTACGACTTGTGGATGTTACTCTGGTGGGTTTGTTAACAAGCTGAGTTAACTGATATGACACACATGTATGTACACATCAATCAAGGTACGACTTGTGGATGTTACTGTGGTGGGTTTGTTAACAAGCTGAGTTAACTGATGGGACACACATGTATGTACACATCAATCAAGGTACCACTTGTGGGTGTTACTCTGGTGGGTTTGTTAACAAGCTGAGTTAACTGATGGGACACACATGTATGTACACATCAATCAAGGTACAACTTGTGGGTGTTACTCTGGTGGGTTTGTTAACAAGGTGAGTTAACTGATATGACACACATGTATGTACACATAAATCAAGGTACAACTTGTGGGTGTTACTCTGGTGGGTTTGTTAACAAGCTGAGTTAACTGATGGGACACACATGTATGTACACATCAATCAAGGTACCATTTGTGGGTGTTACTCTTGTGGGTTTGTTAACAAGCTGAGTTAACTGATGGGACACTCATGTATGTACACATCAATCAACGTACAACTTGTGGGTGTTACTCTGGTGGGTTTGTTAACAAGCTGAGTTAACTGATATGACACACATGTATGTACACATCAATCAAGGTACAACTTGTGGGTGTTACTCTGGTGGGTTTGTTAACAAGCTGAGTTAACTGATGGGACACACATGTATGTACACATCAATCAAGGTACAACTTGTGGGTGTTACTCTGGTGGGTTTGTTAACAAGCTGAGTTGACTGATGTGACACACATGTATGTACACATCAATCAAGGTATGACTTGTGGGTGATACTCTGGTGGGTTTGTTAACAAGCTGAGTTAACTGATGGGACACACATGTATGTACACATCAATCAAGGTACCACTTGTGGGTGTTACTCTGGTGGGTTTGTTAACAAGCTGAGTTAACTGATGGGACACACATGTATGTACACATCAATCAAGGTACGACTTGTGGGTGTTACTCTGGTGGGTTTGTTAACAAGCTGAGTTAACTGATGGGACACACATGTATGTACACATCAATCAAGGTACAACTTGTGGGTGTTACTCTGGTGGGTTTGTTAACAAGCTGAGTTAACTGATGGGACACACATGTATGTACACATCAATCAAGGTACAACTTGTGGGTGTTACTCTGGTGGGTTTGTTAACAAGCTGAGTTGACTGATGTGACACACATGTATGTACACATCAATCAAGGTATGACTTGTGGGTGTTACTCTGGTGGGTTTGTTAACAAGCTGAGTTAACCAATATGACACACATGTATGTACACATCAATCAAGGTACAACTTGTGGGTGATACTCTGGTGGGTTTGTTAACAAGCTGAGTTAACTGATGGGACACACATGTATGTACACATCAATCAAGGTACAACTTGTGGGTGTTACTCTGGTGGGTTTGTTAACAAGCTGAGTTAACTGATATGACACACATGTATGTACACATCAATCAAGGTACGACTTGTGGATGTTACTCTGGTGGGTTTGTTAACAAGCTGAGTTAACTGATATGACACACATGTATGTACACATCAATCAAGGTACGACTTGTGGATGTTACTCTGGTGGGTTTGTTAACAAGCTGAGTTAACTGATGTGACACACATGTATGTACACATCAATCAAGGTATGACTTGTGGGTGATACTCTGGTGGGTTTGTTAACAAGCTGAGTTAACTGATGGGACACACATGTATGTACACATCAATCAAGGTACAACTTGAGGGTGTTACTCTGGTGGGTTTGTTAACAAGCTGAGTTAACTGATATGACACACATGTATGTACACATCAATCAAGGTACGACTTGTGGATGTTACTCTGGTGGTTTTTTTTAACAAGCTGAGTTAACTGATGGGACACACATGTATGTACACATCAATCAAGGTACGACTTGTGGATGTTACTCTGGTGGGTTTGTTAACAAGCTGAGTTAACTGATATGACACACATGTATGTACACATCAATCAAGGTACGACTTGTGGATGTTACTCTGGTGGGTTTGTTAACAAGCTGAGTTAACTGATATGACACACATGTATGTACACATCAATGAAGGTACGACTTGTGGATGTTACTCTGGTGGGTTTGTTAACAAGCTGAGTTAACTGATGGGACACACATGTATGTACACATCAATCAAGGTACAACTTGTGGGTGTTACTCTGGTGGGTGTGTTAACAAGCTGAGTTAACTGATGGGACACACATGTATGTACACATCAATCATCGTACAACTTGTGGGTGTTACTCTGGTGGGTTTGTTAACAAGCTGAGTTAACTGATATGACACACATGTATGTACACATCAATCAAGGTACAACTTGTGGGTGTTACTCTGGTGGGTTTGTTAACAAGCTGAGTTAACTGATGGGACACATGTATGTACACATCAATCAAGGTACAACTTGTGGGTGTTACTCTGGTGGTTTTGTTAACAAGCTGAGTTAACTGATGGGACACACATGTATGTACACATCAATCAAGGTACAACTTGTGGGTGTTACTCTGGTGGGTGTGTTAACAAGCTGAGTTAACTGATGGGACACACATGTATGTACACATCAATCAACGTACAACTTGTGGGTGTTACTCTGGTGGGTTTGTTAACAAGCTGAGTTAACTGATATGACACACATGTATGTACACATCAATCAAGGTACAACTTGTGGGTGTTACTCTGGTGGGTGTGTTAACAAGCTGAGTTAACTGATGTGACACACATGTATGTACACATTAATCAAGGTACAACTTGTGGGTGATACTCTGGTGGGTGTGTTAACAAGCTGAGTTAACTGATGTGACACACATGTATGTACACATCAATCAAGGTACAACTTGTGGGTGATACTCTGGTGGGTTTGTTAACAAGCTGAGTTAACCAATATGACACACATGTATGTACACATCAATCAAGGTACGACTTGTGGATGTTACTCTGGTGGGTTTGTTAACAAGCTGAGTTAACTGATATGACACACATGTATGTACACATCAATCAAGGTACGACTTGTGGATGTTACTGTGGTGGGTTTGTTAACAAGCTGAGTTAACTGATGGGACACACATGTATGTACACATCAATCAAGGTACCACTTGTGGGTGTTACTCTGGTGGGTTTGTTAACAAGCTGAGTTAACTGATGGGACACACATGTATGTACACATCAATCAAGGTACAACTTGTGGGTGTTACTCTGGTGGGTTTGTTAACAAGGTGAGTTAACTGATATGACACACATGTATGTACACATAAATCAAGGTACAACTTGTGGGTGTTACTCTGGTGGGTTTGTTAACAAGCTGAGTTAACTGATGGGACACACATGTATGTACACATCAATCAAGGTACCATTTGTGGGTGTTACTCTTGTGGGTTTGTTAACAAGCTGAGTTAACTGATGGGACACTCATGTATGTACACATCAATCAACGTACAACTTGTGGGTGTTACTCTGGTGGGTTTGTTAACAAGCTGAGTTAACTGATATGACACACATGTATGTACACATCAATCAAGGTACAACTTGTGGGTGTTACTCTGGTGGGTTTGTTAACAAGCTGAGTTAACTGATGGGACACACATGTATGTACACATCAATCAAGGTACAACTTGTGGGTGTTACTCTGGTGGGTTTGTTAACAAGCTGAGTTGACTGATGTGACACACATGTATGTACACATCAATCAAGGTATGACTTGTGGGTGATACTCTGGTGGGTTTGTTAACAAGCTGAGTTAACTGATGGGACACACATGTATGTACACATCAATCAAGGTACCACTTGTGGGTGTTACTCTGGTGGGTTTGTTAACAAGCTGAGTTAACTGATGGGACACACATGTATGTACACATCAATCAAGGTACGACTTGTGGGTGTTACTCTGGTGGGTTTGTTAACAAGCTGAGTTAACTGATGGGACACACATGTATGTACACATCAATCAAGGTACAACTTGTGGGTGTTACTCTGGTGGGTTTGTTAACAAGCTGAGTTAACTGATGGGACACACATGTATGTACACATCAATCAAGGTACAACTTGTGGGTGTTACTCTGGTGGGTTTGTTAACAAGCTGAGTTGACTGATGTGACACACATGTATGTACACATCAATCAAGGTATGACTTGTGGGTGTTACTCTGGTGGGTTTGTTAACAAGCTGAGTTAACCAATATGACACACATGTATGTACACATCAATCAAGGTACAACTTGTGGGTGATACTCTGGTGGGTTTGTTAACAAGCTGAGTTAACTGATGGGACACACATGTATGTACACATCAATCAAGGTACAACTTGTGGGTGTTACTCTGGTGGGTTTGTTAACAAGCTGAGTTAACTGATATGACACACATGTATGTACACATCAATCAAGGTACGACTTGTGGATGTTACTCTGGTGGGTTTGTTAACAAGCTGAGTTAACTGATATGACACACATGTATGTACACATCAATCAAGGTACGACTTGTGGATGTTACTCTGGTGGGTTTGTTAACAAGCTGAGTTAACTGATATGACACACATGTATGTACACATCAATCAAGGTACGACTTGTGGATGTTACTCTGGTGGGTTTGTTAACAAGCTGAGTTAACTGATATGACACACATGTATGTACACATCAATCAAGGTACGACTTGTGGATGTTACTCTGGTGGGTTTGTTAACAAGCTGAGTTAACTGATGGGACACACATGTATGTACACATCAATCAAGGTACAACTTGTGGGTGTTACTCTGGTGGGTGTGTTAACAAGCTGAGTTAACTGATGTGACACACATGTATGTACACATTAATCAAGGTACAACTTGTGGGTGATACTCTGGTGGGTGTGTTAACAAGCTGAGTTAACTGATGTGACACACATGTATGTACACATCAATCAAGGTACAACTTGTGGGTGATACTCTGGTGGGTGTGTTAACAAGCTGAGTTAACCAATATGACACACATGTATGTACACATCAATCAAGGTACGACTTGTGGATGTTACTCTGGTGGGTTTGTTAACAAGCTGAGTTAACTGATATGACACACATGTATGTACACATCAATCAAGGTACGACTTGTGGATGTTACTGTGGTGGGTTTGTTAACAAGCTGAGTTAACTGATGGGACACACATGTATGTACACATCAATCAAGGTACCACTTGTGGGTGTTACTCTGGTGGGTTTGTTAACAAGCTGAGTTAACTGATGGGACACACATGTATGTACACATCAATCAAGGTACAACTTGTGGGTGTTACTCTGGTGGGTTTGTTAACAAGCTGAGTTAACTGATATGACACACATGTATGTACACATAAATCAAGGTACAACTTGTGGGTGTTACTCTGGTGGGTTTGTTAACAAGCTGAGTTAACTGATGGGACACACATGTATGTACACATCAATCAAGGTACCATTTGTGGGTGTTACTCTTGTGGGTTTGTTAACAAGCTGAGTTAACTGATGGGACACACATGTATGTACACATCAATCAACGTACAACTTGTGGGTGTTACTCTGGTGGGTTTGTTAACAAGCTGAGTTAACTGATATGACACACATGTATGTACACATCAATCAAGGTACAACTTGTGGGTGTTACTCTGGTGGGTTTGTTAACAAGCTGAGTTAACTGATGGGACACACATGTATGTACACATCAATCAAGGTATGACTTGTGGGTGTTACTCTGGTGGGTTTGTTAACAAGCTGAGTTAACCAATATGACACACATGTATGTACACATCAATCAAGGTACAACTTGTGGGTGATACTCTGGTGGGTTTGTTAACAAGCTGAGTTAACTGATGGGACACACATGTATGTACACATCAATCAAGGTACAACTTGTGGGTGTTACTCTGGTGGGTTTGTTAACAAGCTGAGTTAACTGATATGACACACATGTATGTACACATCAATCAAGGTACGACTTGTGGATGTTACTCTGGTGGGTTTGTTAACAAGCTGAGTTAACTGATATGACACACATGTATGTACACATCAATCAAGGTACGACTTGTGGATGTTACTCTGGTGGGTTTGTTAACAAGCTGAGTTAACTGATATGACACACATGTATGTACACATCAATCAAGGTACGACTTGTGGATGTTACTCTGGTGGGTTTGTTAACAAGCTGAGTTAACTGATATGACACACATGTATGTACACATCAATCAAGGTACGACTTGTGGATGTTACTCTGGTGGGTTTGTTAACAAGCTGAGTTAACTGATGGGACACACATGTATGTACACATCAATCAAGGTACAACTTGTGGGTGTTACTCTGGTGGGTGTGTTAACAAGCTGAGTTAACTGATGTGACACACATGTATGTACACATTAATCAAGGTACAACTTGTGGGTGATACTCTGGTGGGTGTGTTAACAAGCTGAGTTAACTGATGTGACACACATGTATGTACACATCAATCAAGGTACAACTTGTGGGTGATACTCTGGTGGGTTTGTTAACAAGCTGAGTTAACTGATGGGACACACATGTATGTACACATCAATCAAGGTACCATTTGTGGGTGTTACTCTTGTGGGTTTGTTAACAAGCTGAGTTAACTGATGGGACACACATGTATGTACACATCAATCAACGTACAACTTGTGGGTGTTACTCTGGTGGGTTTGTTAACAAGCTGAGTTAACTGATATGACACACATGTATGTACACATCAATCAAGGTACAACTTGTGGGTGTTACTCTGGTGGGTTTGTTAACAAGCTGAGTTAACTGATGGGACACACATGTATGTACACATCAATCAAGGTACAACTTGTGGGTGTTACTCTGGTGGGTTTGTTAACAAGCTGAGTTGACTGATGTGACACACATGTATGTACACATCAATCAAGGTATGACTTGTGGGTGATACTCTGGTGGGTTTGTTAACAAGCTGAGTTAACTGATGGGACACACATGTATGTACACATCAATCAAGGTACCACTTGTGGGTGTTACTCTGGTGGGTTTGTTAACAAGCTGAGTTAACTGATGGGACACACATGTATGTACACATCAATCAAGGTACGACTTGTGGGTGTTACTCTGGTGGGTTTGTTAACAAGCTGAGTTAACTGATGGGACACACATGTATGTACACATCAATCAAGGTACAACTTGTGGGTGTTACTCTGGTGGGTTTGTTAACAAGCTGAGTTAACTGATGGGACACACATGTATGTACACATCAATCAAGGTACAACTTGTGGGTGTTACTCTGGTGGGTTTGTTAACAAGCTGAGTTGACTGATGTGACACACATGTATGTACACATCAATCAAGGTATGACTTGTGGGTGTTACTCTGGTGGGTTTGTTAACAAGCTGAGTTAACCAATATGACACACATGTATGTACACATCAATCAAGGTACAACTTGTGGGTGATACTCTGGTGGGTTTGTTAACAAGCTGAGTTAACTGATGGGACACACATGTATGTACACATCAATCAAGGTACAACTTGTGGGTGTTACTCTGGTG
This sequence comes from Escarpia spicata, assembly GCA_963995525.1. Classification (NCBI taxonomy): domain Eukaryota; kingdom Metazoa; phylum Annelida; class Polychaeta; order Sabellida; family Siboglinidae; genus Escarpia; species Escarpia spicata. Next base: position 2,766,308 of record OZ023216.1, read on the forward strand.
GGTTTGTTAACAAGCTGAGTTAACTGATATGACACACATGTATGTACACATCAATCAAGGTACGACTTGTGGATGTTACTCTGGTGGGTTTGTTAACAAGCTGAGTTAACTGATATGACACACATGTATGTACACATCAATCAAGGTACGACTTGTGGATGTTACTCTGGTGGGTTTGTTAACAAGCTGAGTTAACTGATATGACACACATGTATGTACACATCAATCAAGGTACGACTTGTGGATGTTACTCTGGTGGGTTTGTTAACAAGCTGAGTTAACTGATATGACACACATGTATGTACACATCAATCAAGGTACGACTTGTGGATGTTACTCTGGTGGGTTTGTTAACAAGCTGAGTTAACTGATGGGACACACATGTATGTACACATCAATCAAGGTACAACTTGTGGGTGTTACTCTGGTGGGTTTGTTAACAAGCTGAGTTAACTGATGGGACACACATGTATGTACACATCAATCAAGGTACAACTTGTGGGTGTTACTCTGGTGGGTTTGTTAACAAGCTGAGTTAACTGATATGACACACATGTATGTACACATAAATCAAGGTACAACTTGTGGGTGTTACTCTGGTGGGTTTGTTAACAAGCTGAGTTAACTGATGGGACACACATGTATGTACACATCAATCAAGGTACCATTTGTGGGTGTTACTCTTGTGGGTTTGTTAACAAGCTGAGTTAACTGATGGGACACACATGTATGTACACATCAATCAACGTACAACTTGTGGGTGTTACTCTGGTGGGTTTGTTAACAAGCTGAGTTAACTGATATGACACACATGTATGTACACATCAATCAAGGTACAACTTGTGGGTGTTACTCTGGTGGGTTTGTTAACAAGCTGAGTTAACTGATGGGACACACATGTATGTACACATCAATCAAGGTACAACTTGTGGGTGTTACTCTGGTGGGTTTGTTAACAAGCTGAGTTGACTGATGTGACACACATGTATGTACACATCAATCAAGGTATGACTTGTGGGTGATACTCTGGTGGGTTTGTTAACAAGCTGAGTTAACTGATGGGACACACATGTATGTACACATCAATCAAGGTACCACTTGTGGGTGTTACTCTGGTGGGTTTGTTAACAAGCTGAGTTAACTGATGGGACACACATGTATGTACACATCAATCAAGGTACGACTTGTGGGTGTTACTCTGGTGGGTTTGTTAACAAGCTGAGTTAACTGATGGGACACACATGTGTGTACACATCAATCAAGGTACAACTTGTGGGTGTTACTCTGGTGGGTTTGTTAACAAGCTGAGTTAACTGATGGGACACACATGTATGTACACATCAATCAAGGTACAACTTGTGGGTGTTACTCTGGTGGGTTTGTTAACAAGCTGAGTTGACTGATGTGACACACATGTATGTACACATCAATCAAGGTATGACTTGTGGGTGTTACTCTGGTGGGTTTGTTAACAAGCTGAGTTAACCAATATGACACACATGTATGTACACATCAATCAAGGTACAACTTGTGGGTGATACTCTGGTGGGTTTGTTAACAAGCTGAGTTAACTGATGGGACACACATGTATGTACACATCAATCAAGGTACAACTTGTGGGTGTTACTCTGGTGGGTTTGTTAACAAGCTGAGTTAACTGATATGACACACATGTATGTACACATCAATCAAGGTACGACTTGTGGATGTTACTCTGGTGGGTTTGTTAACAAGCTGAGTTAACTGATATGACACACATGTATGTACACATCAATCAAGGTACGACTTGTGGATGTTACTCTGGTGGGTTTGTTAACAAGCTGAGTTAACTGATATGACACACATGTATGTACACATCAATCAAGGTACGACTTGTGGATGTTACTCTGGTGGGTTTGTTAACAAGCTGAGTTAACTGATATGACACACATGTATGTACACATCAATCAAGGTACGACTTGTGGATGTTACTCTGGTGGGTTTGTTAACAAGCTGAGTTAACTGATGGGACACACATGTATGTACACATCAATCAAGGTACAACTTGTGGGTGTTACTCTGGTGGGTTTGTTAACAAGCTGAGTTAACTGATGGGACACACATGTATGTACACATCAATCAAGGTACAACTTGTGGGTGTTACTCTGGTGGGTTTGTTAACAAGCTGAGTTAACTGATGGGACACACATGTATGTACACATCAATCAAGGTACAACTTGTGGGTGTTACTCTGGTGGGTTTGTTAACAAGCTGAGTTAACTGATGTGACACACATGTATGTACACATCAATCAAGGTATGACTTGTGGGTGATACTCTGGTGGGTTTGTTAACAAGCTGAGTTAACTGATGGGACACACATGTATGTACACATCAATCAAGGTACAACTTGAGGGTGTTACTCTGGTGGGTTTGTTAACAAGCTGAGTTAACTGATATGACACACATGTATGTACACATCAATCAAGGTACGACTTGTGGATGTTACTCTGGTGGGTTTTTTAACAAGCTGAGTTAACTGATGGGACACACATGTATGTACACATCAATCAAGGTACGACTTGTGGATGTTACTCTGGTGGGTTTGTTAACAAGCTGAGTTAACTGATATGACACACATGTATGTACACATCAATCAAGGTACGACTTGTGGATGTTACTCTGGTGGGTTTGTTAACAAGCTGAGTTAACTGATATGACACACATGTATGTACACATCAATCAAGGTACGACTTGTGGATGTTACTCTGGTGGGTTTGTTAACAAGCTGAGTTAACTGATGGGACACACATGTATGTACACATCAATCAAGGTACAACTTGTGGGTGTTACTCTGGTGGGTGTGTTAACAAGCTGAGTTAACTGATGGGACACACATGTATGTACACATCAATCATCGTACAACTTGTGGGTGTTACTCTGGTGGGTTTGTTAACAACCTGAGTTAACTGATATGACACACATGTATGTACACATCAATCAAGGTACAACTTGTGGGTGTTACTCTGGTGGGTTTGTTAACAAGCTGAGTTAACTGATGGGACACATGTATGTACACATCAATCAAGGTACAACTTGTGGGTGTTACTCTGGTGGTTTTGTTAACAAGCTGAGTTAACTGATGGGACACACATGTATGTACACATCAATCAAGGTACAACTTGTGGGTGTTACTCTGGTGGGTGTGTTAACAAGCTGAGTTAACTGATGGGACACACATGTATGTACACATCAATCAACGTACAACTTGTGGGTGTTACTCTGGTGGGTTTGTTAACAAGCTGAGTTAACTGATATGACACACATGTATGTACACATCAATCAAGGTACAACTTGTGGGTGTTACTCTGGTGGGTGTGTTAACAAGCTGAGTTAACTGATGTGACACACATGTATGTACACATTAATCAAGGTACAACTTGTGGGTGATACTCTGGTGGGTGTGTTAACAAGCTGAGTTAACTGATGTGACACACATGTATGTACACATCAATCAAGGTACAACTTGTGGGTGATACTCTGGTGGGTTTGTTAACAAGCTGAGTTAACCAATATGACACACATGTATGTACACATCAATCAAGGTACGACTTGTGGATGTTACTCTGGTGGGTTTGTTAACAAGCTGAGTTAACTGATATGACACACATGTATGTACACATCAATCAAGGTACGACTTGTGGATGTTACTCTGGTGGGTTTGTTAACAAGCTGAGTTAACTGATATGACACACATGTATGTACACATCAATCAAGGTACGACTTGTGGATGTTACTGTGGTGGGTTTGTTAACAAGCTGAGTTAACTGATGGGACACACATGTATGTACACATCAATCAAGGTACCACTTGTGGGTGTTACTCTGGTGGGTTTGTTAACAAGCTGAGTTAACTGATGGGACACACATGTATGTACACATCAATCAAGGTACAACTTGTGGGTGTTACTCTGGTGGGTTTGTTAACAAGCTGAGTTAACTGATATGACACACATGTATGTACACATAAATCAAGGTACAACTTGTGGGTGTTACTCTGGTGGGTTTGTTAACAAGCTGAGTTAACTGATGGGACACACATGTATGTACACATCAATCAAGGTACCATTTGTGGGTGTTACTCTTGTGGGTTTGTTAACAAGCTGAGTTAACTGATGGGACACACATGTATGTACACATCAATCAACGTACAACTTGTGGGTGTTACTCTGGTGGGTTTGTTAACAAGCTGAGTTAACTGATATGACACACATGTATGTACACATCAATCAAGGTACAACTTGTGGGTGTTACTCTGGTGGGTTTGTTAACAAGCTGAGTTAACTGATGGGACACACATGTATGTACACATCAATCAAGGTACCACTTGTGGGTGTTACTCTGGTGGGTTTGTTAACAAGCTGAGTTAACTGATGGGACACACATGTATGTACACATCAATCAAGGTACAACTTGTGGGTGTTACTCTGGTGGGTTTGTTAACAAGCTGAGTTAACTGATATGACACACATGTATGTACACATAAATCAAGGTACAACTTGTGGGTGTTACTCTGGTGGGTTTGTTAACAAGCTGAGTTAACTGATGGGACACACATGTATGTACACATCAATCAAGGTACCATTTGTGGGTGTTACTCTTGTGGGTTTGTTAACAAGCTGAGTTAACTGATGGGACACACATGTATGTACACATCAATCAACGTACAACTTGTGGGTGTTACTCTGGTGGGTTTGTTAACAAGCTGAGTTAACTGATATGACACACATGTATGTACACATCAATCAAGGTACAACTTGTGGGTGTTACTCTGGTGGGTTTGTTAACAAGCTGAGTTAACTGATGGGACACACATGTATGTACACATCAATCAAGGTACAACTTGTGGGTGTTACTCTGGTGGGTTTGTTAACAAGCTGAGTTGACTGATGTGACACACATGTATGTACACATCAATCAAGGTATGACTTGTGGGTGATACTCTGGTGGGTTTGTTAACAAGCTGAGTTAACTGATGGGACACACATGTATGTACACATCAATCAAGGTACCACTTGTGGGTGTTACTCTGGTGGGTTTGTTAACAAGCTGAGTTAACTGATGGGACACACATGTATGTACACATCAATCAAGGTACGACTTGTGGGTGTTACTCTGGTGGGTTTGTTAACAAGCTGAGTTAACTGATGGGACACACATGTATGTACACATCAATCAAGGTACAACTTGTGGGTGTTACTCTGGTGGGTTTGTTAACAAGCTGAGTTAACTGATGGGACACACATGTATGTACACATCAATCAAGGTACAACTTGTGGGTGTTACTCTGGTGGGTTTGTTAACAAGCTGAGTTGACTGATGTGACACACATGTATGTACACATCAATCAAGGTATGACTTGTGGGTGTTACTCTGGTGGGTTTGTTAACAAGCTGAGTTAACCAATATGACACACATGTATGTACACATCAATCAAGGTACAACTTGTGGGTGATACTCTGGTGGGTTTGTTAACAAGCTGAGTTAACTGATGGGACACACATGTATGTACACATCAATCAAGGTACAACTTGTGGGTGTTACTCTGGTGGGTTTGTTAACAAGCTGAGTTAACTGATATGACACACATGTATGTACACATCAATCAAGGTACGACTTGTGGATGTTACTCTGGTGGGTTTGTTAACAAGCTGAGTTAACTGATATGACACACATGTATGTACACATCAATCAAGGTACGACTTGTGGATGTTACTCTGGTGGGTTTGTTAACAAGCTGAGTTAACTGATATGACACACATGTATGTACACATCAATCAAGGTACGACTTGTGGATGTTACTCTGGTGGGTTTGTTAACAAGCTGAGTTAACTGATATGACACACATGTATGTACACATCAATCAAGGTACGACTTGTGGATGTTACTCTGGTGGGTTTGTTAACAAGCTGAGTTAACTGATGGGACACACATGTATGTACACATCAATCAAGGTACAACTTGTGGGTGTTACTCTGGTGGGTTTGTTAACAAGCTGAGTTAACTGATGGGACACACATGTATGTACACATCAATCAAGGTACAACTTGTGGGTGTTACTCTGGTGGGTTTGTTAACAAGCTGAGTTAACTGATGGGACACACATGTATGTACACATCAATCAAGGTACAACTTGTGGGTGTTACTCTGGTGGGTTTGTTAACAAGCTGAGTTAACTGATGTGACACACATGTATGTACACATCAATCAAGGTATGACTTGTGGGTGATACTCTGGTGGGTTTGTTAACAAGCTGAGTTAACTGATGGGACACACATGTATGTACACATCAATCAAGGTACAACTTGAGGGTGTTACTCTGGTGGGTTTGTTAACAAGCTGAGTTAACTGATATGACACACATGTATGTACACATCAATCAAGGTACGACTTGTGGATGTTACTCTGGTGGGTTTTTTAACAAGCTGAGTTAACTGATGGGACACACATGTATGTACACATCAATCAAGGTACGACTTGTGGATGTTACTCTGGTGGGTTTGTTAACAAGCTGAGTTAACTGATATGACACACATGTATGTACACATCAATCAAGGTACGACTTGTGGATGTTACTCTGGTGGGTTTGTTAACAAGCTGAGTTAACTGATATGACACACATGTATGTACACATCAATCAAGGTACGACTTGTGGATGTTACTCTGGTGGGTTTGTTAACAAGCTGAGTTAACTGATATGACACACATGTATGTACACATCAATCAAGGTACGACTTGTGGATGTTACTGTGGTGGGTTTGTTAACAAGCTGAGTTAACTGATGGGACACACATGTATGTACACATCAATCAAGGTACCACTTGTGGGTGTTACTCTGGTGGGTTTGTTAACAAGCTGAGTTAACTGATGGGACACACATGTATGTACACATCAATCAAGGTACCACTTGTGGGTGTTACTCTGGTGGGTTTGTTAACAAGCTGAGTTAACTGATGGGACACACATGTATGTACACATCAATCAAGGTACAACTTGTGGGTGTTACTCTGGTGGGTTTGTTAACAAGCTGAGTTAACTGATATGACACACATGTATGTACACATAAATCAAGGTACAACTTGTGGGTGTTACTCTGGTGGGTTTGTTAACAAGCTGAGTTAACTGATGGGACACACATGTATGTACACATCAATCAAGGTACCATTTGTGGGTGTTACTCTTGTGGGTTTGTTAACAAGCTGAGTTAACTGATGGGACACACATGTATGTACACATCAATCAACGTACAACTTGTGGGTGTTACTCTGGTGGGTTTGTTAACAAGCTGAGTTAACTGATATGACACACATGTATGTACACATCAATCAAGGTACAACTTGTGGGTGTTACTCTGGTGGGTTTGTTAACAAGCTGAGTTAACTGATGGGACACACATGTATGTACACATCAATCAAGGTACAACTTGTGGGTGTTACTCTGGTGGGTTTGTTAACAAGCTGAGTTGACTGATGTGACACACATGTATGTACACATCAATCAAGGTATGACTTGTGGGTGATACTCTGGTGGGTTTGTTAACAAGCTGAGTTAACTGATGGGACACACATGTATGTACACATCAATCAAGGTACCACTTGTGGGTGTTACTCTGGTGGGTTTGTTAACAAGCTGAGTTAACTGATGGGACACACATGTATGTACACATCAATCAAGGTACGACTTGTGGGTGTTACTCTGGTGGGTTTGTTAACAAGCTGAGTTAACTGATGGGACACACATGTATGTACACATCAATCAAGGTACAACTTGTGGGTGTTACTCTGGTGGGTTTGTTAACAAGCTGAGTTAACTGATGGGACACACATGTATGTACACATCAATCAAGGTACAACTTGTGGGTGTTACTCTGGTGGGTTTGTTAACAAGCTGAGTTGACTGATGTGACACACATGTATGTACACATCAATCAAGGTATGACTTGTGGGTGTTACTCTGGTGGGTTTGTTAACAAGCTGAGTTAACCAATATGACACACATGTATGTACACATCAATCAAGGTACAACTTGTGGGTGATACTCTGGTGGGTTTGTTAACAAGCTGAGTTAACTGATGGGACACACATGTATGTACACATCAATCAAGGTACAACTTGTGGGTGTTACTCTGGTGGGTTTGTTAACAAGCTGAGTTAACTGATATGACACACATGTATGTACACATCAATCAAGGTACGACTTGTGGATGTTACTCTGGTGGGTTTGTTAACAAGCTGAGTTAACTGATATGACACACATGTATGTACACATCAATCAAGGTACGACTTGTGGATGTTACTCTGGTGGGTTTGTTAACAAGCTGAGTTAACTGATATGACACACATGTATGTACACATCAATCAAGGTACGACTTGTGGATGTTACTCTGGTGGGTTTGTTAACAAGCTGAGTTAACTGATATGACACACATGTATGTACACATCAATCAAGGTACGACTTGTGGATGTTACTCTGGTGGGTTTGTTAACAAGCTGAGTTAACTGATGGGACACACATGTATGTACACATCAATCAAGGTACAACTTGTGGGTGTTACTCTGGTGGGTTTGTTAACAAGCTGAGTTAACTGATGGGACACACATGTATGTACACATCAATCAAGGTACAACTTGTGGGTGTTACTCTGGTGGGTTTGTTAACAAGCTGAGTTAACTGATGGGACACACATGTATGTACACATCAATCAAGGTACAACTTGTGGGTGTTACTCTGGTGGGTTTGTTAACAAGCTGAGTTAACTGATGTGACACACATGTATGTACACATCAATCAAGGTATGACTTGTGGGTGATACTCTGGTGGGTTTGTTAACAAGCTGAGTTAACTGATGGGACACACATGTATGTACACATCAATCAAGGTACAACTTGAGGGTGTTACTCTGGTGGGTTTGTTAACAAGCTGAGTTAACTGATATGACACACATGTATGTACACATCAATCAAGGTACGACTTGTGGATGTTACTCTGGTGGGTTTTTTAACAAGCTGAGTTAACTGATGGGACACACATGTATGTACACATCAATCAAGGTACGACTTGTGGATGTTACTCTGGTGGGTTTGTTAACAAGCTGAGTTAACTGATATGACACACATGTATGTACACATCAATCAAGGTACGACTTGTGGATGTTACTCTGGTGGGTTTGTTAACAAGCTGAGTTAACTGATATGACACACATGTATGTACACATCAATCAAGGTACGACTTGTGGATGTTACTCTGGTGGGTTTGTTAACAAGCTGAGTTAACTGATGGGACACACATGTATGTACACATCAATCAAGGTACAACTTGTGGGTGTTACTCTGGTGGGTGTGTTAACAAGCTGAGTTAACTGATGGGACACACATGTATGTACACATCAATCATCGTACAACTTGTGGGTGTTACTCTGGTGGGTTTGTTAACAAGCTGAGTTAACTGATATGACACACATGTATGTACACATCAATCAAGGTACAACTTGTGGGTGTTACTCTGGTGGGTTTGTTAACAAGCTGAGTTAACTGATGGGACACATGTATGTACACATCAATCAAGGTACAACTTGTGGGTGTTACTCTGGTGGTTTTGTTAACAAGCTGAGTTAACTGATGGGACACACATGTATGTACACATCAATCAAGGTACAACTTGTGGGTGTTACTCTGGTGGGTGTGTTAACAAGCTGAGTTAACTGATGGGACACACATGTATGTACACATCAATCATCGTACAATTTGTGGGTGTTACTCTGGTGGGTTTGTTAACAAGCTGAGTTAACTGATATGACACACATGTATGTACACATCAATCAAGGTACAACTTGTGGGTGTTACTCTGGTGGGTTTGTTAACAAGCTGAGTTAACTGATGGGACACATGTATGTACACATCAATCAAGGTACAACTTGTGGGTGTTACTCTGGTGGTTTTGTTAACAAGCTGAGTTAACTGATGTGACACACATGTATGTACACATCAATCAAGGTACGACTTGTGGGTGTTACTCTGGTGGGTTTGTTAACAAGCTGAGTTAACTGATGTGACACACATGTATGTACACATCAATCAAGGTATGACTTGAGGGTGTTACTCTGGTGGGTTTGTTAACAAGCTGAGTTAACTGATATGACACACATGTATGTACACATCAATCAAGGTACAACTTGTGGGTGATACTCTGGTGGGTTTGTTAACAAGCTGAGTTAACTGATGTAACACACATGTATGTACACATCAATCAAGGTACAACTTGTGGGTGTTACTCTGGTGGGTTTGTTAACAAGCTGAGTTAACTGATGTGACACACATGTATGTACACATCAATCAAGGTACGACTTGTGGGTGATACTCTGGTGGGTTTGTAAACAAGCTGAGTTAACTGATATGACACACATGTATGTACACATCAATCAAGGTACAACTTGTGGGTGTTACTCTGGTGGGTGTGTTAACAAGCTGAGTTAACTGATGTGACACACATGTATGTACACATCAATCAAGGTACGACTTGTGGATGTTACTCTGGTGGGTTTGTTAACAAGCTGAGTTAACTGATATGACACACATGTATGTACACATCAATCAAGGTACGACTTGTGGATGTTACTCTGGTGGGTTTTTTAACAAGCTGAGTTAACTGATGGGACACACATGTATGTACACATCAATCAAGGTACGACTTGTGGATGTTACTCTGGTGGGTTTGTTAACAAGCTGAGTTAACTGATATGACACACATGTATGTACACATCAATCAAGGTACGACTTGTGGATGTTACTCTGGTGGGTTTGTTAACAAGCTGAGTTAACTGATGGGACACACATGTATGTACACATCAATCAAGGTACAACTTGTGGGTGTTACTCTGGTGGGTGTGTTAACAAGCTGAGTTAACTGATATGACACACATGTATGTACACATCAATCAAGGTACAACTTGTGGGTGATACTCTGGTGGGTTTGTTAACAAGCTGAGTTAACTGATGGGACACACATGTATGTACACATCAATCAAGGTACAACTTGTGGGTGATACTCTGGTGGGTTTGTTAACAAGCTGAGTTAACTGATGGGACACACATGTATGTACACATCAATCAACGTACAACTTGTGGGTGTTACTCTGGTGGGTTTGTTAACAAGCTGAGTTAACTGATATGACACACATGTATGTACACATCAATCAAGGTACAACTTGTGGGTGTTACTCTGGTGGGTGTGTTAACAAGCTGAGTTAACTGATGTGACACACATGTATGTACACATCAATCAAGGTACAACTTGTGGGTGATACTCTGGTGGGTGTGTTAACAAGCTGAGTTAACTGATGTGACACACATGTATGTACACATCAATCAAGGTACAACTTGTGGGTGATACTCTGGTGGGTTTGTTAACAAGCTGAGTTAACCAATATGACACACATGTATGTACACATCAATCAAGGTACGACTTGTGGATGTTACTCTGGTGGGTTTGTTAACAAGCTGAGTTAACTGATGGGACACACATGTATGTACACATCAATCAAGGTACAACTTGTGGGTGTTACTCTGGTGGGTGTGTTAACAAGCTGAGTTAACTGATGGGACACACATGTATGTACACATCAATCATCGTACAACTTGTGGGTGTTACTCTGGTGGGTTTGTTAACAAGCTGAGTTAACTGATATGACACACATGTATGTACACATCAATCAAGGTACAACTTGTGGGTGTTACTCTGGTGGGTTTGTTAACAAGCTGAGTTAACTGATGGGACACATGTATGTACACATCAATCAAGGTACAACTTGTGGGTGTTACTCTGGTGGTTTTGTTAACAAGCTGAGTTAACTGATGGGACACACATGTATGTACACATCAATCAAGGTACAACTTGTGGGTGTTACTCTGGTGGGTGTGTTAACAAGCTGAGTTAACTGATGGGACACACATGTATGTACACATCAATCATCGTACAATTTGTGGGTGTTACTCTGGTGGGTTTGTTAACAAGCTGAGTTAACTGATATGACACACATGTATGTACACATCAATCAAGGTACAACTTGTGGGTGTTACTCTGGTGGGTTTGTTAACAAGCTGAGTTAACTGATGGGACACATGTATGTACACATCAATCAAGGTACAACTTGTGGGTGTTACTCTGGTGGTTTTGTTAACAAGCTGAGTTAACTGATGTGACACACATGTATGTACACATCAATCAAGGTACGACTTGTGGGTGTTACTCTGGTGGGTTTGTTAACAAGCTGAGTTAACTGATGTGACACACATGTATGTACACATCAATCAAGGTATGACTTGAGGGTGTTACTCTGGTGGGTTTGTTAACAAGCTGAGTTAACTGATATGACACACATGTATGTACACATCAATCAAGGTACAACTTGTGGGTGATACTCTGGTGGGTTTGTTAACAAGCTGAGTTAACTGATGTAACACACATGTATGTACACATCAATCAAGGTACAACTTGTGGGTGTTACTCTGGTGGGTTTGTTAACAAGCTGAGTTAACTGATGTGACACACATGTATGTACACATCAATCAAGGTACGACTTGTGGGTGATACTCTGGTGGGTTTGTAAACAAGCTGAGTTAACTGATATGACACACATGTATGTACACATCAATCAAGGTACAACTTGTGGGTGTTACTCTGGTGGGTGTGTTAACAAGCTGAGTTAACTGATGTGACACACATGTATGTACACATCAATCAAGGTACGACTTGTGGATGTTACTCTGGTGGGTTTGTTAACAAGCTGAGTTAACTGATATGACACACATGTATGTACACATCAATCAAGGTACGACTTGTGGATGTTACTCTGGTGGGTTTTTTAACAAGCTGAGTTAACTGATGGGACACACATGTATGTACACATCAATCAAGGTACGACTTGTGGATGTTACTCTGGTGGGTTTGTTAACAAGCTGAGTTAACTGATATGACACACATGTATGTACACATCAATCAAGGTACGACTTGTGGATGTTACTCTGGTGGGTTTGTTAACAAGCTGAGTTAACTGATGGGACACACATGTATGTACACATCAATCAAGGTACAACTTGTGGGTGTTACTCTGGTGGGTGTGTTAACAAGCTGAGTTAACTGATATGACACACATGTATGTACACATCAATCAAGGTACAACTTGTGGGTGATACTCTGGTGGGTTTGTTAACAAGCTGAGTTAACTGATGGGACACACATGTATGTACACATCAATCAAGGTACAACTTGTGGGTGATACTCTGGTGGGTTTGTTAACAAGCTGAGTTAACTGATGGGACACACATGTATGTACACATCAATCAACGTACAACTTGTGGGTGTTACTCTGGTGGGTTTGTTAACAAGCTGAGTTAACTGATATGACACACATGTATGTACACATCAATCAAGGTACAACTTGTGGGTGTTACTCTGGTGGGTGTGTTAACAAGCTGAGTTAACTGATGTGACACACATGTATGTACACATCAATCAAGGTACAACTTGTGGGTGATACTCTGGTGGGTGTGTTAACAAGCTGAGTTAACTGATGTGACACACATGTATGTACACATCAATCAAGGTACAACTTGTGGGTGATACTCTGGTGGGTTTGTTAACAAGCTGAGTTAACCAATATGACACACATGTATGTACACATCAATCAAGGTACGACTTGTGGATGTTACTCTGGTGGGTTTGTTAACAAGCTGAGTTAACTGATATGACACACATGTATGTACACATCAATCAAGGTACGACTTGTGGATGTTACTGTGGTGGGTTTGTTAACAAGCTGAGTTAACTGATGGGACACACATGTATGTACACATCAATCAAGGTACCACTTGTGGGTGTTACTCTGGTGGGTTTGTTAACAAGCTGAGTTAACTGATGGGACACACATGTATGTACACATCAATCAAGGTACAACTTGTGGGTGTTACTCTGGTGGGTTTGTTAACAAGCTGAGTTAACTGATATGACACACATGTATGTACACATAAATCAAGGTACAACTTGTGGGTGTTACTCTGGTGGGTTTGTTAACAAGCTGAGTTAACTGATGGGACACACATGTATGTACACATCAATCAAGGTACCACTTGTGGGTGTTACTCTGGTGGGTTTGTTAACAAGCTGAGTTAACTGATGGGACACACATGTATGTACACATCAATCAAGGTACGACTTGTGGGTGTTACTCTGGTGGGTTTGTTAACAAGCTGAGTTAACTGATGGGACACACATGTATGTACACATCAATCAAGGTACAACTTGTGGGTGTTACTCTGGTGGGTTTGTTAACAAGCTGAGTTAACTGATGGGACACACATGTATGTACACATCAATCAAGGTACAACTTGTGGGTGTTACTCTGGTGGGTTTGTTAACAAGCTGAGTTGACTGATGTGACACACATGTATGTACACATCAATCAAGGTATGACTTGTGGGTGTTACTCTGGTGGGTTTGTTAACAAGCTGAGTTAACCAATATGACACACATGTATGTACACATCAATCAAGGTACAACTTGTGGGTGATACTCTGGTGGGTTTGTTAACAAGCTGAGTTAACTGATGGGACACACATGTATGTACACATCAATCAAGGTACAACTTGTGGGTGTTACTCTGGTGGGTTTGTTAACAAGCTGAGTTAACTGATATGACACACATGTATGTACACATCAATCAAGGTACGACTTGTGGATGTTACTCTGGTGGGTTTGTTAACAAGCTGAGTTAACTGATATGACACACATGTATGTACACATCAATCAAGGTACGACTTGTGGATGTTACTCTGGTGGGTTTGTTAACAAGCTGAGTTAACTGATATGACACACATGTATGTACACATCAATCAAGGTACGACTTGTGGATGTTACTCTGGTGGGTTTGTTAACAAGCTGAGTTAACTGATGGGACACACATGTATGTACACATCAATCAAGGTACAACTTGTGGGTGTTACTCTGGTGGGTTTGTTAACAAGCTGAGTTAACTGATGGGACACACATGTATGTACACATCAATCAAGGTACAACTTGTGGGTGTTACTCTGGTGGGTTTGTTAACAAGCTGAGTTAACTGATGTGACACACATGTATGTACACATCAATCAAGGTATGACTTGTGGGTGATACTCTGGTGGGTTTGTTAACAAGCTGAGTTAACTGATGGGACACACATGTATGTACACATCAATCAAGGTACAACTTGAGGGTGTTACTCTGGTGGGTTTGTTAACAAGCTGAGTTAACTGATATGACACACATGTATGTACACATCAATCAAGGTACGACTTGTGGATGTTACTCTGGTGGTTTTTTTTAACAAGCTGAGTTAACTGATGGGACACACATGTATGTACACATCAATCAAGGTACGACTTGTGGATGTTACTCTGGTGGGTTTGTTAACAAGCTGAGTTAACTGATATGACACACATGTATGTACACATCAATCAAGGTACGACTTGTGGATGTTACTCTGGTGGGTTTGTTAACAAGCTGAGTTAACTGATATGACACACATGTATGTACACATCAATCAAGGTACGACTTGTGGATGTTACTCTGGTGGGTTTGTTAACAAGCTGAGTTAACTGATGGGACACACATGTATGTACACATCAATCAAGGTACAACTTGTGGGTGTTACTCTGGTGGGTGTGTTAACAAGCTGAGTTAACTGATGGGACACACATGTATGTACACATCAATCATCGTACAACTTGTGGGTGTTACTCTGGTGGGTTTGTTAACAAGCTGAGTTAACTGATATGACACACATGTATGTACACATCAATCAAGGTACAACTTGTGGGTGTTACTCTGGTGGGTTTGTTAACAAGCTGAGTTAACTGATGGGACACATGTATGTACACATCAATCAAGGTACAACTTGTGGGTGTTACTCTGGTGGTTTTGTTAACAAGCTGAGTTAACTGATGGGACACACATGTATGTACACATCAATCAAGGTACAACTTGTGGGTGTTACTCTGGTGGGTGTGTTAACAAGCTGAGTTAACTGATGGGACACACATGTATGTACACATCAATCATCGTACAATTTGTGGGTGTTACTCTGGTGGGTTTGTTAACAAGCTGAGTTAACTGATATGACACACATGTATGTACACATCAATCAAGGTACAACTTGTGGGTGTTACTCTGGTGGGTTTGTTAACAAGCTGAGTTAACTGATGGGACACACATGTATGTACACATAAATCAAGGTACAACTTGTGGGTGTTACTCTGGTGGGTTTGTTAACAAGCTGAGTTAACTGATGGGACACACATGTATGTACACATCAATCAAGGTACCACTTGTGGGTGTTACTCTGGTGGGTTTGTTAACAAGCTGAGTTAACTGATGGGACACACATGTATGTACACATCAATCAACGTACAACTTGTGGGTGTTACTCTGGTGGGTTTGTTAACAAGCTGAGTTAACTGATATGACACACATGTATGTACACATCAATCAAGGTACAACTTGTGGGTGTTACTCTGGTGGGTTTCTTAACAAGCTGAGTTAACTGATGGGACACACATGTATGTACACATCAATCAAGGTATGACTTGTGGGTGATACTCTGGTGGGTTTGTTAACAAGCTGAGTTAACTGATGGGACACACATGTATGTACACATCAATAAAGGTACAACTTGTGGGTGTTACTCTGGTGGGTTTGTTAACAAGCTGAGTTAACTGATGGGACACACATGTATGTACACATCAATCAAGGTACAACTTGTGGGTGTTACTCTGGTGGGTTTGTTAACAAGCTGAGTTAACTGATGGGACACACATGTATGTACACATCAATCAACGTACAACTTGTGGGTGTTACTCTGGTGGGTTTGTTAACAAGCTGAGTTAACTGATATGACACACATGTATGTACACATCAATCAAGGTACAACTTGTGGGTGTTACTCTGGTGGGTTTGTTAACAAGCTGAGTTAACTGATGGGACACACATGTATGTACACATCAATCAAGGTATGACTTGTGGGTGATACTCTGGTGGGTTTGTTAACAAGCTGAGTTAACTGATGGGACACACATGTATGTACACATCAATAAAGGTACAACTTGTGGGTGTTACTCTGGTGGGTTTGTTAACAAGCTGAGTTAACTGATATGACACACATGTATGTACACATCAATCAAGGTACAACTTGTGGGTGTTACTCTGGTGGGTTTCTTAACAAGCTGAGTTAACTGATGGGACACACATGTATGTACACATCAATCAAGGTATGACTTGTGGGTGATACTCTGGTGGGTTTGTTAACAAGCTGAGTTAACTGATGGGACACACATGTATGTACACATCAATAAAGGTACAACTTGTGGGTGTTACTCTGGTGGGTTTGTTAACAAGCTGAGTTAACTGATGGGACACACATGTATGTACACATCAATCAAGGTACAACTTGTGGGTGTTACTCTGGTGGGTTTGTTAACAAGCTGAGTTAACTGATATGACACACATGTATGTACACATAAATCAAGGTACAACTTGTGGGTGTTACTCTGGTGGGTTTGTTAACAAGCTGAGTTAACTGATGGGACACACATGTATGTACACATCAATCAACGTACAACTTGTGGGTGTTACTCTGGTGGGTTTGTTAACAAGCTGAGTTAACTGATATGACACACATGTATGTACACATCAATCAAGGTACAACTTGTGGGTGTTACTCTGGTGGGTTTGTTAACAAGCTGAGTTAACTGATGGGACACACATGTATGTACACATCAATCAAGGTATGACTTGTGGGTGATACTCTGGTGGGTTTGTTAACAAGCTGAGTTAACTGATGGGACACACATGTATGTACACATCAATAAAGGTACAACTTGTGGGTGTTACTCTGGTGGGTTTGTTAACAAGCTGAGTTAACTGATATGACACACATGTATGTACACATAAATCAAGGTACAACTTGTGGGTGTTACTCTGGTGGGTTTGTTAACAAGCTGAGTTAACTGATGGGACACACATGTATGTACACATCAATCAAGGTACCACTTGTGGGTGTTACTCTGGTGGGTTTGTTAACAAGCTGAGTTAACTGATGGGACACACATGTATGTACACATCAATCAACGTACAACTTGTGGGTGTTACTCTGGTGGGTTTGTTAACAAGCTGAGTTAACTGATATGACACACATGTATGTACACATCAATCAAGGTACGACTTGTGGATGTTACTCTGGTGGGTTTGTTAACAAGCTGAGTTAACTGATATGACACACATGTATGTACACATCAATCAAGGTACGACTTGTGGATGTTACTCTGGTGGGTTTGTTAACAAGCTGAGTTAACTGATGGGACACACATGTATGTACACATCAATCAAGGTACAACTTGTGGGTGTTACTCTGGTGGGTGTGTTAACAAGCTGAGTTAACTGATGGGACACACATGTATGTACACATCAATCATCGTACAACTTGTGGGTGTTACTCTGGTGGGTTTGTTAACAAGCTGAGTTAACTGATATGACACACATGTATGTACACATCAATCAAGGTACAACTTGTGGGTGTTACTCTGGTGGGTTTGTTAACAAGCTGAGTTAACTGATGGGACACATGTATGTACACATCAATCAAGGTACAACTTGTGGGTGTTACTCTGGTGGTTTTGTTAACAAGCTGAGTTAACTGATGGGACACACATGTATGTACACATCAATCAAGGTACAACTTGTGGGTGTTACTCTGGTGGGTGTGTTAACAAGCTGAGTTAACTGATGGGACACACATGTATGTACACATCAATCATCGTACAATTTGTGGGTGTTACTCTGGTGGGTTTGTTAACAAGCTGAGTTAACTGATATGACACACATGTATGTACACATCAATCAAGGTACAACTTGTGGGTGTTACTCTGGTGGGTTTGTTAACAAGCTGAGTTAACTGATGGGACACATGTATGTACACATCAATCAAGGTACAACTTGTGGGTGTTACTCTGGTGGTTTTGTTAACAAGCTGAGTTAACTGATGGGACACACATGTATGTACACATCAATCAAGGTATGACTTGAGGGTGTTACTCTGGTGGGTTTGTTAACAAGCTGAGTTAACTGATATGACACACATGTATGTACACATCAATCAAGGTACAACTTGTGGGTGATACTCTGGTGGGTTTGTTAACAAGCTGAGTTAACTGATGGGACACACATGTATGTACACATCAATCAAGGTACAACTTGTGGGTGTTACTCTGGTGGGTTTGTTAACAAGCTGAGTTAACTGATATGACACACATGTATGTACACATAAATCAAGGTACAACTTGTGGGTGTTACTCTGGTGGGTTTGTTAACAAGCTGAGTTAACTGATGGGACACACATGTATGTACACATCAATCAAGGTACCACTTGTGGGTGTTACTCTGGTGGGTTTGTTAACAAGCTGAGTTAACTGATGGGACACACATGTATGTACACATCAATCAAGGTACAACTTGTGGGTGTTACTCTGGTGGGTTTGTTAACAAGCTGAGTTAACTGATATGACACACATGTATGTACACATAAATCAAGGTACAACTTGTGGGTGTTACTCTGGTGGGTTTGTTAACAAGCTGAGTTAACTGATGGGACACACATGTATGTACACATCAATCAAGGTACCACTTGTGGGTGTTACTCTGGTGGGTTTGTTAACAAGCTGAGTTAACTGATGGGACACACATGTATGTACACATCAATCAACGTACAACTTGTGGGTGTTACTCTGGTGGGTTTGTTAACAAGCTGAGTTAACTGATATGACACACATGTATGTACACATCAATCAAGGTACAACTTGTGGGTGTTACTCTGGTGGGTTTGTTAACAAGCTGAGTTAACTGATGGGACACACATGTATGTACACATCAATCAAGGTATGACTTGTGGGTGATACTCTGGTGGGTTTGTTAACAAGCTGAGTTAACTGATGGGACACACATGTATGTACACATCAATAAAGGTACAACTTGTGGGTGTTACTCTGGTGGGTTTGTTAACAAGCTGAGTTAACTGATATGACACACATGTATGTACACATCAATCAAGGTACAACTTGTGGGTGTTACTCTGGTGGGTTTGTTAACAAGCTGAGTTAACTGATATGACACACATGTATGTACACATCAATCAAGGTACGACTTGTGGGTGATACTCTGGTGGGTTTGTTAACAAGCTGAGTTAACTGATGGGACACACATGTATGTACACATCAATCAAGGTACCACTTGTGGGTGTTACTCTGGTGGGTTTGTTAACAAGCTGAGTTAACTGATGGGACACACATGTATGTACACATCAATCAAGGTACGACTTGTGGGTGTTACTCTGGTGGGTTTGTTAACAAGCTGAGTTAACTGATGGGACACACATGTATGTACACATCAATCAAGGTACAACTTGTGGGTGTTACTCTGGTGGGTTTGTTAACAAGCTGAGTTAACTGATGGGACACACATGTATGTACACATCAATCAAGGTACAACTTGTGGGTGTTACTCTGGTGGGTTTGTTAACAAGCTGAGTTGACTGATGTGACACACATGTATGTACACATCAATCAAGGTATGACTTGTGGGTGTTACTCTGGTGGGTTTGTTAACAAGCTGAGTTAACCAATATGACACACATGTATGTACACATCAATCAAGGTACAACTTGTGGGTGATACTCTGGTGGGTTTGTTAACAAGCTGAGTTAACTGATGGGACACACATGTATGTACACATCAATCAAGGTACAACTTGTGGGTGTTACTCTGGTGGGTTTGTTAACAAGCTGAGTTAACTGATATGACACACATGTATGTACACATCAATCAAGGTACAACTTGTGGGTGATACTCTGGTGGGTTTGTTAACAAGCTGAGTTAACTGATGGGACACACATGTATGTACACATCAATCAAGGTACAACTTGTGGGTGATACTCTGGTGGGTTTGTTAACAAGCTGAGTTAACTGATGGGACACACATGTATGTACACATCAATCAAGGTACAACTTGTGGGTGTTACTCTGGTGGGTTTGTTAACAAGCTGAGTTAACTGATGGGACACACATGTATGTACACATCAATCAAGGTACAACTTGTGGGTGTTACTCTGGTGGGTGTGTTAACAAGCTGAGTTAACTGATATGACACACATGTATGTACACATCAATCAAGGTACAACTTGTGGGTGATACTCTGGTGGGTTTGTTAACAAGCTGAGTTAACTAATATGACACACATGTATGTACACATCAATCAAGGTACAACTTGTGGGTGTTACTCTGGTGGTTTTGTTAACAAGCTGAGTTAACTGATGTGACACACATGTATGTACACATCAATCAAGGTACGACTTGTGGGTGTTACTCTGGTGGGTTTGTTAACAAGCTGAGTTAACTGATGTGACACACATGTATGTACACATCAATCAAGGTATGACTTGAGGGTGTTACTCTGGTGGGTTTGTTAACAAGCTGAGTTAACTGATATGACACACATGTATGTACACATCAATCAAGGTACAACTTGTGGGTGATACTCTGGTGGGTTTGTTAACAAGCTGAGTTAACTGATGGGACACACATGTATGTACACATCAATCAAGGTACAACTTGTGGGTGTTACTCTGGTGGGTTTGTTAACAAGCTGAGTTAACTGATATGACACACATGTATGTACACATAAATCAAGGTACAACTTGTGGGTGTTACTCTGGTGGGTTTGTTAACAAGCTGAGTTAACTGATGGGACACACATGTATGTACACATCAATCAAGGTACCACTTGTGGGTGTTACTCTGGTGGGTTTGTTAACAAGCTGAGTTAACTGATGGGACACACATGTATGTACACATCAATCAAGGTACAACTTGTGGGTGTTACTCTGGTGGGTTTGTTAACAAGCTGAGTTAACTGATATGACACACATGTATGTACACATAAATCAAGGTACAACTTGTGGGTGTTACTCTGGTGGGTTTGTTAACAAGCTGAGTTAACTGATGGGACACACATGTATGTACACATCAATCAAGGTACCACTTGTGGGTGTTACTCTGGTGGGTTTGTTAACAAGCTGAGTTAACTGATGGGACACACATGTATGTACACATCAATCAACGTACAACTTGTGGGTGTTACTCTGGTGGGTTTGTTAACAAGCTGAGTTAACTGATATGACACACATGTATGTACACATCAATCAAGGTACAACTTGTGGGTGTTACTCTGGTGGGTTTGTTAACAAGCTGAGTTAACTGATGGGGCACACATGTATGTACACATCAATCAAGGTACAACTTGTGGGTGTTACTCTGGTGGGTTTGTTAACAAGCTGAGTTGACTGATGTGACACACATGTATGTACACATCAATCAAGGTATGACTTGTGGGTGATACTCTGGTGGGTTTGTTAACAAGCTGAGTTAACTGATGGGACACACATGTATGTACACATCAATCAAGGTACAACTTGTGGGTGTTACTCTGGTGGGTTTGTTAACAAGCTGAGTTAACTGATATGACACACATGTATGTACACATCAATCAAGGTACAACTTGTGGGTGTTACTCTGGTGGGTTTGTTAACAAGCTGAGTTAACTGATATGACACACATGTATGTACACATCAATCAAGGTACGACTTGTGGGTGATACTCTGGTGGGTTTGTTAACAAGCTGAGTTAACTGATGGGACACACATGTATGTACACATCAATCAAGGTACCACTTGTGGGTGTTACTCTGGTGGGTTTGTTAACAAGCTGAGTTAACTGATGGGACACACATGTATGTACACATCAATCAAGGTACGACTTGTGGGTGTTACTCTGGTGGGTTTGTTAACAAGCTGAGTTAACTGATGGGACACACATGTATGTACACATCAATCAAGGTACAACTTGTGGGTGTTACTCTGGTGGGTTTGTTAACAAGCTGAGTTAACTGATATGACACACATGTATGTACACATAAATCAAGGTACAACTTGTGGGTGTTACTCTGGTGGGTTTGTTAACAAGCTGAGTTAACTGATGGGACACACATGTATGTACACATCAATCAAGGTACCACTTGTGGGTGTTACTCTGGTGGGTTTGTTAACAAGCTGAGTTAACTGATGGGACACACATGTATGTACACATCAATCAAGGTACAACTTGTGGGTGTTACTCTGGTGGGTTTGTTAACAAGCTGAGTTAACTGATATGACACACATGTATGTACACATAAATCAAGGTACAACTTGTGGGTGTTACTCTGGTGGGTTTGTTAACAAGCTGAGTTAACTGATGGGACACACATGTATGTACACATCAATCAAAGTACCACTTGTGGGTGTTACTCTGGTGGGTTTGTTAACAAGCTGAGTTAACTGATGGGACACACATGTATGTACACATCAATCAACGTACAACTTGTGGGTGTTACTCTGGTGGGTTTGTTAACAAGCTGAGTTAACTGATATGACACACATGTATGTACACATCAATCAAGGTACAACTTGTGGGTGTTACTCTGGTGGGTTTGTTAACAAGCTGAGTTAACTGATGGGGCACACATTTATGTACACATCAATCAAGGTACAACTTGTGGGTGTTACTCTGGTGGGTTTGTTAACAAGCTGAGTTGACTGATGTGACACACATGTATGTACACATCAATCAAGGTATGACTTGTGGGTGATACTCTGGTGGGTTTGTTAACAAGCTGAGTTAACTGATGGGACACACATGTATGTACACATCAATCAAGGTACAACTTGTGGGTGTTACTCTGGTGGGTTTGTTAACAAGCTGAGTTAACTGATATGACACACATGTATGTACACATCAATCAAGGTACAACTTGTGGGTGTTACTCTGGTGGGTTTGTTAACAAGCTGAGTTAACTGATATGACACACATGTATGTACACATCAATCAAGGTACGACTTGTGGGTGATACTCTGGTGGGTTTGTTAACAAGCTGAGTTAACTGATGGGACACACATGTATGTA
The DNA here is from genome assembly GCA_963995525.1 of Escarpia spicata. Taxonomy (NCBI): domain Eukaryota; kingdom Metazoa; phylum Annelida; class Polychaeta; order Sabellida; family Siboglinidae; genus Escarpia; species Escarpia spicata. The sequence goes on from OZ023216.1 coordinate 2,790,419, forward strand.
CACATCAATCAAGGTACCACTTGTGGGTGTTACTCTGGTGGGTTTGTTAACAAGCTGAGTTAACTGATGGGACACACATGTATGTACACATCAATCAAGGTACGACTTGTGGGTGTTACTCTGGTGGGTTTGTTAACAAGCTGAGTTAACTGATGGGACACACATGTATGTACACATCAATCAAGGTACAACTTGTGGGTGTTACTCTGGTGGGTTTGTTAACAAGCTGAGTTAACTGATGGGACACACATGTATGTACACATCAATCAAGGTACAACTTGTGGGTGTTACTCTGGTGGGTTTGTTAACAAGCTGAGTTGACTGATGTGACGCACATGTATGTACACATCAATCAAGGTATGACTTGTGGGTGTTACTCTGGTGGGTTTGTTAACAAGCTGAGTTAACCAATATGACACACATGTATGTACACATCAATCAAGGTACAACTTGTGGGTGATACTCTGGTGGGTTTGTTAACAAGCTGAGTTAACTGATGGGACACACATGTATGTACACATCAATCAAGGTACAACTTGTGGGTGTTACTCTGGTGGGTTTGTTAACAAGCTGAGTTAACTGATATGACACACATGTATGTACACATCAATCAAGGTACAACTTGTGGGTGATACTCTGGTGGGTTTGTTAACAAGCTGAGTTAACTGATGGGACACACATGTATGTACACATCAATCAAGGTACAACTTATGGGTGATACTCTGGTGGGTTTGTTAACAAGCTGAGTTAACTGATGGGACACACATGTATGTACACATCAATCAAGGTACAACTTGTGGGTGTTACTCTGGTGGGTTTGTTAACAAGCTGAGTTAACTGATGGGACACACATGTATGTACACATCAATCAAGGTACAACTTGTGGGTGTTACTCTGGTGGGTGTGTTAACAAGCTGAGTTAACTGATATGACACACATGTATGTACACATCAATCAAGGTACAACTTGTGGGTGATACTCTGGTGGGTTTGTTAACAAGCTGAGTTAACTAATATGACACACATGTATGTACACATCAATCAAGGTACGACTTGTGGATGTTACTCTGGTGGGTTTGTTAACAAGCTGAGTTAACTGATGGGACACACATGTATGTACACATCAATCAAGGTACAACTTGTGGGTGTTACTCTGGTGGGTGTGTTAACAAGCTGAGTTAACTGATATGACACACATGTATGTACACATCAATCAAGGTACAACTTGTGGGTGTTACTCTGGTGGGTTTGTTAACAAGCTGAGTTAACTGATGTGACACACATGTATGTACACATCAATCAAGGTATGACTTGTGGGTGTTACTCTGGTGGGTTTGTTAACAAGCTGAGTTAACTGATGGGACACACATGTATGTACACATCAATCAAGGTACAACTTGTGGGTGTTACTCTGGTGGGTTTGTTAACAAGCTGAGTTAACTGATGGGACACACATGTATGTACACATCAATCAAGGTACAACTTGTGGGTGTTACTCTGGTGGGTGTGTTAACAAGCTGAGTTAACTGATATGACACACATGTATGTACACATCAATCAAGGTACAACTTGTGGGTGATACTCTGGTGGGTTTGTTAACAAGCTGAGTTAACTAATATGACACACATGTATGTACACATCAATCAAGGTACGACTTGTGGATGTTACTCTGGTGGGTTTGTTAACAAGCTGAGTTAACTGATGGGACACACATGTATGTACACATCAATCAAGGTACAACTTGTGGGTGTTACTCTGGTGGGTGTGTTAACAAGCTGAGTTAACTGATATGACACACATGTATGTACACATCAATCAAGGTACAACTTGTGGGTGTTACTCTGGTGGGTTTGTTAACAAGCTGAGTTAACTGATGTGACACACATGTATGTACACATCAATCAAGGTATGACTTGTGGGTGATACTCTGGTGGGTTTGTTAACAAGCTGAGTTAACTGATGGGACACACATGTATGTACACATCAATCAAGGTACAACTTGAGGGTGTTACTCTGGTGGGTTTGTTAACAAGCTGAGTTAACTGATATGACACACATGTATGTACACATCAATGAAGGTACGACTTGTGGATGTTACTCTGGTGGGTTTTTTAACAAGCTGAGTTAACTGATGGGACACACATGTATGTACACATCAATCAAGGTACGACTTGTGGATGTTACTCTGGTGGGTTTGTTAACAAGCTGAGTTAACTGATATGACACACATGTATGTACACATCAATCAAGGTACGACTTGTGGATGTTACTCTGGTGGGTTTGTTAACAAGCTGAGTTAACTGATATGACACACATGTATGTACACATCAATCAAGGTACGACTTGTGGATGTTACTCTGGTGGGTTTGTTAACAAGCTGAGTTAACTGATGGGACACACATGTATGTACACATCAATCAAGGTACAACTTGTGGGTGTTACTCTGGTGGGTGTGTTAACAAGCTGAGTTAACTGATGGGACACACATGTATGTACACATCAATCATCGTACAACTTGTGGGTGTTACTCTGGTGGGTTTGTTAACAAGCTGAGTTAACTGATATGACACACATGTATGTACACATCAATCAAGGTACGACTTGTGGGTGTTACTCTGGTGGGTTTGTTAACAAGCTGAGTTAACTGATGGGACACACATGTATGTACACATCAATCAAGGTACAACTTGTGGGTGTTACTCTGGTGGGTTTGTTAACAAGCTGAGTTGACTGATGTGACGCACATGTATGTACACATCAATCAAGGTATGACTTGTGGGTGTTACTCTGGTGGGTTTGTTAACAAGCTGAGTTAACCAATATGACACACATGTATGTACACATCAATCAAGGTACAACTTGTGGGTGATACTCTGGTGGGTTTGTTAACAAGCTGAGTTAACTGATGGGACACACATGTATGTACACATCAATCAAGGTACAACTTGTGGGTGTTACTCTGGTGGGTTTGTTAACAAGCTGAGTTAACTGATATGACACACATGTATGTACACATCAATCAAGGTACAACTTGTGGGTGATACTCTGGTGGGTTTGTTAACAAGCTGAGTTAACTGATGGGACACACATGTATGTACACATCAATCAAGGTACAACTTATGGGTGATACTCTGGTGGGTTTGTTAACAAGCTGAGTTAACTGATGGGACACACATGTATGTACACATCAATCAAGGTACAACTTGTGGGTGTTACTCTGGTGGGTTTGTTAACAAGCTGAGTTAACTGATGGGACACACATGTATGTACACATCAATCAAGGTACAACTTGTGGGTGTTACTCTGGTGGGTGTGTTAACAAGCTGAGTTAACTGATATGACACACATGTATGTACACATCAATCAAGGTACAACTTGTGGGTGATACTCTGGTGGGTTTGTTAACAAGCTGAGTTAACTAATATGACACACATGTATGTACACATCAATCAAGGTACGACTTGTGGATGTTACTCTGGTGGGTTTGTTAACAAGCTGAGTTAACTGATGGGACACACATGTATGTACACATCAATCAAGGTACAACTTGTGGGTGTTACTCTGGTGGGTGTGTTAACAAGCTGAGTTAACTGATATGACACACATGTATGTACACATCAATCAAGGTACAACTTGTGGGTGTTACTCTGGTGGGTTTGTTAACAAGCTGAGTTAACTGATGTGACACACATGTATGTACACATCAATCAAGGTATGACTTGTGGGTGATACTCTGGTGGGTTTGTTAACAAGCTGAGTTAACTGATGGGACACACATGTATGTACACATCAATCAAGGTACAACTTGAGGGTGTTACTCTGGTGGGTTTGTTAACAAGCTGAGTTAACTGATATGACACACATGTATGTACACATCAATGAAGGTACGACTTGTGGATGTTACTCTGGTGGGTTTTTTAACAAGCTGAGTTAACTGATGGGACACACATGTATGTACACATCAATCAAGGTACGACTTGTGGATGTTACTCTGGTGGGTTTGTTAACAAGCTGAGTTAACTGATATGACACACATGTATGTACACATCAATCAAGGTACGACTTGTGGATGTTACTCTGGTGGGTTTGTTAACAAGCTGAGTTAACTGATATGACACACATGTATGTACACATCAATCAAGGTACGACTTGTGGATGTTACTCTGGTGGGTTTGTTAACAAGCTGAGTTAACTGATGGGACACACATGTATGTACACATCAATCAAGGTACAACTTGTGGGTGTTACTCTGGTGGGTGTGTTAACAAGCTGAGTTAACTGATGGGACACACATGTATGTACACATCAATCATCGTACAACTTGTGGGTGTTACTCTGGTGGGTTTGTTAACAAGCTGAGTTAACTGATATGACACACATGTATGTACACATCAATCAAGGTACAACTTGTGGGTGTTACTCTGGTGGGTTTGTTAACAAGCTGAGTTAACTGATGGGACACATGTATGTACACATCAATCAAGGTACAACTTGTGGGTGTTACTCTGGTGGTTTTGTTAACAAGCTGAGTTAACTGATGGGACACACATGTATGTACACATCAATCAAGGTACAACTTGTGGGTGTTACTCTGGTGGGTGTGTTAACAAGCTGAGTTAACTGATGGGACACACATGTATGTACACATCAATCATCGTACAATTTGTGGTATTACTCTGGTGGGTTTGTTAACAAGCTGAGTTAACTGATATGACACACATGTATGTACACATCAATCAAGGTACAACTTGTGGGTGTTACTCTGGTGGGTTTGTTAACAAGCTGAGTTAACTGATGGGACACATGTATGTACACATCAATCAAGGTACAACTTGTGGGTGTTACTCTGGTGGTTTTGTTAACAAGCTGAGTTAACTGATGTGACACACATGTATGTACACATCAATCAAGGTACGACTTGTGGGTGTTACTCTGGTGGGTTTGTTAACAAGCTGAGTTAACTGATGTGACACACATGTATGTACACATCAATCAAGGTATGACTTGAGGGTGTTACTCTGGTGGGTTTGTTAACAAGCTGAGTTAACTGATATGACACACATGTATGTACACATCAATCAAGGTACAACTTGTGGGTGATACTCTGGTGGGTTTGTTAACAAGCTGAGTTAACTGATGGGACACACATGTATGTACACATCAATCAAGGTACGACTTGTGGATGTTACTCTGGTGGGTTTGTTAACAAGCTGAGTTAACTGATGGGACACACATGTATGTACACATCAATCAAGGTACAACTTGTGGGTGTTACTCTGGTGGGTGTGTTAACAAGCTGAGTTAACTGATGGGACACACATGTATGTACACATCAATCATCGTACAACTTGTGGGTGTTACTCTGGTGGGTTTGTTAACAACCTGAGTTAACTGATATGACACACATGTATGTACACATCAATCAAGGTACAACTTGTGGGTGTTACTCTGGTGGGTTTGTTAACAAGCTGAGTTAACTGATGGGACACATGTATGTACACATCAATCAAGGTACAACTTGTGGGTGTTACTCTGGTGGTTTTGTTAACAAGCTGAGTTAACTGATGGGACACACATGTATGTACACATCAATCAAGGTACAACTTGTGGGTGTTACTCTGGTGGGTGTGTTAACAAGCTGAGTTAACTGATGGGACACACATGTATGTACACATCAATCAACGTACAACTTGTGGGTGTTACTCTGGTGGGTTTGTTAACAAGCTGAGTTAACTGATATGACACACATGTATGTACACATCAATCAAGGTACAACTTGTGGGTGTTACTCTGGTGGGTGTGTTAACAAGCTGAGTTAACTGATGTGACACACATGTATGTACACATTAATCAAGGTACAACTTGTGGGTGATACTCTGGTGGGTGTGTTAACAAGCTGAGTTAACTGATGTGACACACATGTATGTACACATCAATCAAGGTACAACTTGTGGGTGATACTCTGGTGGGTTTGTTAACAAGCTGAGTTAACCAATATGACACACATGTATGTACACATCAATCAAGGTACGACTTGTGGATGTTACTCTGGTGGGTTTGTTAACAAGCTGAGTTAACTGATATGACACACATGTATGTACACATCAATCAAGGTACGACTTGTGGATGTTACTCTGGTGGGTTTGTTAACAAGCTGAGTTAACTGATATGACACACATGTATGTACACATCAATCAAGGTACGACTTGTGGATGTTACTGTGGTGGGTTTGTTAACAAGCTGAGTTAACTGATGGGACACACATGTATGTACACATCAATCAAGGTACCACTTGTGGGTGTTACTCTGGTGGGTGTGTTAACAAGCTGAGTTAACTGATGGGACACACATGTATGTACACATCAATCATCGTACAACTTGTGGGTGTTACTCTGGTGGGTTTGTTAACAAGCTGAGTTAACTGATATGACACACATGTATGTACACATCAATCAAGGTACGACTTGTGGATGTTACTCTGGTGGGTTTGTTAACAAGCTGAGTTAACTGATATGACACACATGTATGTACACATCAATCAAGGTACGACTTGTGGATGTTACTCTGGTGGGTTTGTTAACAAGCTGAGTTAACTGATGGGACACACATGTATGTACACATCAATCAAGGTACAACTTGTGGGTGTTACTCTGGTGGGTGTGTTAACAAGCTGAGTTAACTGATGGGACACACATGTATGTACACATCAATCATCGTACAACTTGTGGGTGTTACTCTGGTGGGTTTGTTAACAAGCTGAGTTAACTGATATGACACACATGTATGTACACATCAATCAAGGTACAACTTGTGGGTGTTACTCTGGTGGGTTTGTTAACAAGCTGAGTTAACTGATGGGACACATGTATGTACACATCAATCAAGGTACAACTTGTGGGTGTTACTCTGGTGGTTTTGTTAACAAGCTGAGTTAACTGATGGGACACACATGTATGTACACATCAATCAAGGTACAACTTGTGGGTGTTACTCTGGTGGGTGTGTTAACAAGCTGAGTTAACTGATGGGACACACATGTATGTACACATCAATCATCGTACAATTTGTGGTATTACTCTGGTGGGTTTGTTAACAAGCTGAGTTAACTGATATGACACACATGTATGTACACATCAATCAAGGTACAACTTGTGGGTGTTACTCTGGTGGGTTTGTTAACAAGCTGAGTTAACTGATGGGACACATGTATGTACACATCAATCAAGGTACAACTTGTGGGTGTTACTCTGGTGGTTTTGTTAACAAGCTGAGTTAACTGATGTGACACACATGTATGTACACATCAATCAAGGTACGACTTGTGGGTGTTACTCTGGTGGGTTTGTTAACAAGCTGAGTTAACTGATGTGACACACATGTATGTACACATCAATCAAGGTATGACTTGAGGGTGTTACTCTGGTGGGTTTGTTAACAAGCTGAGTTAACTGATATGACACACATGTATGTACACATCAATCAAGGTACAACTTGTGGGTGATACTCTGGTGGGTTTGTTAACAAGCTGAGTTAACTGATGGGACACACATGTATGTACACATCAATCAAGGTACGACTTGTGGATGTTACTCTGGTGGGTTTGTTAACAAGCTGAGTTAACTGATGGGACACACATGTATGTACACATCAATCAAGGTACAACTTGTGGGTGTTACTCTGGTGGGTGTGTTAACAAGCTGAGTTAACTGATGGGACACACATGTATGTACACATCAATCATCGTACAACTTGTGGGTGTTACTCTGGTGGGTTTGTTAACAACCTGAGTTAACTGATATGACACACATGTATGTACACATCAATCAAGGTACAACTTGTGGGTGTTACTCTGGTGGGTTTGTTAACAAGCTGAGTTAACTGATGGGACACATGTATGTACACATCAATCAAGGTACAACTTGTGGGTGTTACTCTGGTGGTTTTGTTAACAAGCTGAGTTAACTGATGGGACACACATGTATGTACACATCAATCAAGGTACAACTTGTGGGTGTTACTCTGGTGGGTGTGTTAACAAGCTGAGTTAACTGATGGGACACACATGTATGTACACATCAATCAACGTACAACTTGTGGGTGTTACTCTGGTGGGTTTGTTAACAAGCTGAGTTAACTGATATGACACACATGTATGTACACATCAATCAAGGTACAACTTGTGGGTGTTACTCTGGTGGGTGTGTTAACAAGCTGAGTTAACTGATGTGACACACATGTATGTACACATTAATCAAGGTACAACTTGTGGGTGATACTCTGGTGGGTGTGTTAACAAGCTGAGTTAACTGATGTGACACACATGTATGTACACATCAATCAAGGTACAACTTGTGGGTGATACTCTGGTGGGTTTGTTAACAAGCTGAGTTAACCAATATGACACACATGTATGTACACATCAATCAAGGTACGACTTGTGGATGTTACTCTGGTGGGTTTGTTAACAAGCTGAGTTAACTGATATGACACACATGTATGTACACATCAATCAAGGTACGACTTGTGGATGTTACTCTGGTGCGTTTGTTAACAAGCTGAGTTAACTGATATGACACACATGTATGTACACATCAATCAAGGTACGACTTGTGGATGTTACTGTGGTGGGTTTGTTAACAAGCTGAGTTAACTGATGGGACACACATGTATGTACACATCAATCAAGGTACCACTTGTGGGTGTTACTCTGGTGGGTTTGTTAACAAGCTGAGTTAACTGATGGGACACACATGTATGTACACATCAATCAAGGTACAACTTGTGGGTGTTACTCTGGTGGGTTTGTTAACAAGCTGAGTTAACTGATATGACACACATGTATGTACACATAAATCAAGGTACAACTTGTGGGTGTTACTCTGGTGGGTTTGTTAACAAGCTGAGTTAACTGATGGGACACACATGTATGTACACATCAATCAAGGTACCATTTGTGGGTGTTACTCTTGTGGGTTTGTTAACAAGCTGAGTTAACTGATGGGACACACATGTATGTACACATCAATCAACGTACAACTTGTGGGTGTTACTCTGGTGGGTTTGTTAACAAGCTGAGTTAACTGATATGACACACATGTATGTACACATCAATCAAGGTACAACTTGTGGGTGTTACTCTGGTGGGTTTGTTAACAAGCTGAGTTAACTGATGGGACACACATGTATGTACACATCAATCAAGGTACCACTTGTGGGTGTTACTCTGGTGGGTTTGTTAACAAGCTGAGTTAACTGATGGGACACACATGTATGTACACATCAATCAAGGTACAACTTGTGGGTGTTACTCTGGTGGGTTTGTTAACAAGCTGAGTTAACTGATATGACACACATGTATGTACACATAAATCAAGGTACAACTTGTGGGTGTTACTCTGGTGGGTTTGTTAACAAGCTGAGTTAACTGATGGGACACACATGTATGTACACATCAATCAAGGTACCATTTGTGGGTGTTACTCTTGTGGGTTTGTTAACAAGCTGAGTTAACTGATGGGACACACATGTATGTACACATCAATCAACGTACAACTTGTGGGTGTTACTCTGGTGGGTTTGTTAACAAGCTGAGTTAACTGATATGACACACATGTATGTACACATCAATCAAGGTACAACTTGTGGGTGTTACTCTGGTGGGTTTGTTAACAAGCTGAGTTAACTGATGGGACACACATGTATGTACACATCAATCAAGGTACAACTTGTGGGTGTTACTCTGGTGGGTTTGTTAACAAGCTGAGTTGACTGATGTGACACACATGTATGTACACATCAATCAAGGTATGACTTGTGGGTGATACTCTGGTGGGTTTGTTAACAAGCTGAGTTAACTGATGGGACACACATGTATGTACACATCAATCAAGGTACCACTTGTGGGTGTTACTCTGGTGGGTTTGTTAACAAGCTGAGTTAACTGATGGGACACACATGTATGTACACATCAATCAAGGTACGACTTGTGGGTGTTACTCTGGTGGGTTTGTTAACAAGCTGAGTTAACTGATGGGACACACATGTATGTACACATCAATCAAGGTACAACTTGTGGGTGTTACTCTGGTGGGTTTGTTAACAAGCTGAGTTAACTGATGGGACACACATGTATGTACACATCAATCAAGGTACAACTTGTGGGTGTTACTCTGGTGGGTTTGTTAACAAGCTGAGTTGACTGATGTGACACACATGTATGTACACATCAATCAAGGTATGACTTGTGGGTGTTACTCTGGTGGGTTTGTTAACAAGCTGAGTTAACCAATATGACACACATGTATGTACACATCAATCAAGGTACAACTTGTGGGTGATACTCTGGTGGGTTTGTTAACAAGCTGAGTTAACTGATGGGACACACATGTATGTACACATCAATCAAGGTACAACTTGTGGGTGTTACTCTGGTGGGTTTGTTAACAAGCTGAGTTAACTGATATGACACACATGTATGTACACATCAATCAAGGTACGACTTGTGGATGTTACTCTGGTGGGTTTGTTAACAAGCTGAGTTAACTGATATGACACACATGTATGTACACATCAATCAAGGTACGACTTGTGGATGTTACTCTGGTGGGTTTGTTAACAAGCTGAGTTAACTGATATGACACACATGTATGTACACATCAATCAAGGTACGACTTGTGGATGTTACTCTGGTGGGTTTGTTAACAAGCTGAGTTAACTGATATGACACACATGTATGTACACATCAATCAAGGTACGACTTGTGGATGTTACTCTGGTGGGTTTGTTAACAAGCTGAGTTAACTGATGGGACACACATGTATGTACACATCAATCAAGGTACAACTTGTGGGTGTTACTCTGGTGGGTTTGTTAACAAGCTGAGTTAACTGATGGGACACACATGTATGTACACATCAATCAAGGTACAACTTGTGGGTGTTACTCTGGTGGGTTTGTTAACAAGCTGAGTTAACTGATGGGACACACATGTATGTACACATCAATCAAGGTACGACTTGTGGATGTTACTCTGGTGGTTTTTTTAACAAGCTGAGTTAACTGATGGGACACACATGTATGTACACATCAATCAAGGTACGACTTGTGGATGTTACTCTGGTGGGTTTGTTAACAAGCTGAGTTAACTGATGGGACACACATGTATGTACACATCAATCATCGTACAATTTGTGGTATTACTCTGGTGGGTTTGTTAACAAGCTGAGTTAACTGATATGACACACATGTATGTACACATCAATCAAGGTACAACTTGTGGGTGTTACTCTGGTGGGTTTGTTAACAAGCTGAGTTAACTGATGGGACACATGTATGTACACATCAATCAAGGTACAACTTGTGGGTGTTACTCTGGTGGTTTTGTTAACAAGCTGAGTTAACTGATGTGACACACATGTATGTACACATCAATCAAGGTACGACTTGTGGGTGTTACTCTGGTGGGTTTGTTAACAAGCTGAGTTAACTGATGTGACACACATGTATGTACACATCAATCAAGGTATGACTTGAGGGTGTTACTCTGGTGGGTTTGTTAACAAGCTGAGTTAACTGATATGACACACATGTATGTACACATCAATCAAGGTACAACTTGTGGGTGATACTCTGGTGGGTTTGTTAACAAGCTGAGTTAACTGATGGGACACACATGTATGTACACATCAATCAAGGTACGACTTGTGGATGTTACTCTGGTGGGTTTGTTAACAAGCTGAGTTAACTGATGGGACACACATGTATGTACACATCAATCAAGGTACAACTTGTGGGTGTTACTCTGGTGGGTGTGTTAACAAGCTGAGTTAACTGATGGGACACACATGTATGTACACATCAATCATCGTACAACTTGTGGGTGTTACTCTGGTGGGTTTGTTAACAACCTGAGTTAACTGATATGACACACATGTATGTACACATCAATCAAGGTACAACTTGTGGGTGTTACTCTGGTGGGTTTGTTAACAAGCTGAGTTAACTGATGGGACACATGTATGTACACATCAATCAAGGTACAACTTGTGGGTGTTACTCTGGTGGTTTTGTTAACAAGCTGAGTTAACTGATGGGACACACATGTATGTACACATCAATCAAGGTACAACTTGTGGGTGTTACTCTGGTGGGTGTGTTAACAAGCTGAGTTAACTGATGGGACACACATGTATGTACACATCAATCAACGTACAACTTGTGGGTGTTACTCTGGTGGGTTTGTTAACAAGCTGAGTTAACTGATATGACACACATGTATGTACACATCAATCAAGGTACAACTTGTGGGTGTTACTCTGGTGGGTGTGTTAACAAGCTGAGTTAACTGATGTGACACACATGTATGTACACATTAATCAAGGTACAACTTGTGGGTGATACTCTGGTGGGTGTGTTAACAAGCTGAGTTAACTGATGTGACACACATGTATGTACACATCAATCAAGGTACAACTTGTGGGTGATACTCTGGTGGGTTTGTTAACAAGCTGAGTTAACCAATATGACACACATGTATGTACACATCAATCAAGGTACGACTTGTGGATGTTACTCTGGTGGGTTTGTTAACAAGCTGAGTTAACTGATATGACACACATGTATGTACACATCAATCAAGGTACGACTTGTGGATGTTACTCTGGTGGGTTTGTTAACAAGCTGAGTTAACTGATGGGACACACATGTATGTACACATCAATCAAGGTACGACTTGTGGATGTTACTGTGGTGGGTTTGTTAACAAGCTGAGTTAACTGATGGGACACACATGTATGTACACATCAATCAAGGTACCACTTGTGGGTGTTACTCTGGTGGGTGTGTTAACAAGCTGAGTTAACTGATGGGACACACATGTATGTACACATCAATCATCGTACAACTTGTGGGTGTTACTCTGGTGGGTTTGTTAACAAGCTGAGTTAACTGATATGACACACATGTATGTACACATCAATCAAGGTACAACTTGTGGGTGTTACTCTGGTGGGTTTGTTAACAAGCTGAGTTAACTGATGTGACACACATGTATGTACACATCAATCAAGGTATGACTTGAGGGTGTTACTCTGGTGGGTTTGTTAACAAGCTGAGTTAACTGATATGACACACATGTATGTACACATCAATCAAGGTACAACTTGTGGGTGATACTCTGGTGGGTTTGTTAACAAGCTGAGTTAACTGATGGGACACACATGTATGTACACATCAATCAAGGTACGACTTGTGGATGTTACTCTGGTGGGTTTGTTAACAAGCTGAGTTAACTGATGGGACACACATGTATGTACACATCAATCAAGGTACAACTTGTGGGTGTTACTCTGGTGGGTGTGTTAACAAGCTGAGTTAACTGATGGGACACACATGTATGTACACATCAATCATCGTACAACTTGTGGGTGTTACTCTGGTGGGTTTGTTAACAACCTGAGTTAACTGATATGACACACATGTATGTACACATCAATCAAGGTACAACTTGTGGGTGTTACTCTGGTGGGTTTGTTAACAAGCTGAGTTAACTGATGGGACACATGTATGTACACATCAATCAAGGTACAACTTGTGGGTGTTACTCTGGTGGTTTTGTTAACAAGCTGAGTTAACTGATGGGACACACATGTATGTACACATCAATCAAGGTACAACTTGTGGGTGTTACTCTGGTGGGTGTGTTAACAAGCTGAGTTAACTGATGGGACACACATGTATGTACACATCAATCAACGTACAACTTGTGGGTGTTACTCTGGTGGGTTTGTTAACAAGCTGAGTTAACTGATATGACACACATGTATGTACACATCAATCAAGGTACAACTTGTGGGTGTTACTCTGGTGGGTGTGTTAACAAGCTGAGTTAACTGATGTGACACACATGTATGTACACATTAATCAAGGTACAACTTGTGGGTGATACTCTGGTGGGTGTGTTAACAAGCTGAGTTAACTGATGTGACACACATGTATGTACACATCAATCAAGGTACAACTTGTGGGTGATACTCTGGTGGGTTTGTTAACAAGCTGAGTTAACCAATATGACACACATGTATGTACACATCAATCAAGGTACGACTTGTGGATGTTACTCTGGTGGGTTTGTTAACAAGCTGAGTTAACTGATATGACACACATGTATGTACACATCAATCAAGGTACGACTTGTGGATGTTACTCTGGTGCGTTTGTTAACAAGCTGAGTTAACTGATATGACACACATGTATGTACACATCAATCAAGGTACGACTTGTGGATGTTACTGTGGTGGGTTTGTTAACAAGCTGAGTTAACTGATGGGACACACATGTATGTACACATCAATCAAGGTACCACTTGTGGGTGTTACTCTGGTGGGTTTGTTAACAAGCTGAGTTAACTGATGGGACACACATGTATGTACACATCAATCAAGGTACAACTTGTGGGTGTTACTCTGGTGGGTTTGTTAACAAGCTGAGTTAACTGATATGACACACATGTATGTACACATAAATCAAGGTACAACTTGTGGGTGTTACTCTGGTGGGTTTGTTAACAAGCTGAGTTAACTGATGGGACACACATGTATGTACACATCAATCAAGGTACCATTTGTGGGTGTTACTCTTGTGGGTTTGTTAACAAGCTGAGTTAACTGATGGGACACACATGTATGTACACATCAATCAACGTACAACTTGTGGGTGTTACTCTGGTGGGTTTGTTAACAAGCTGAGTTAACTGATATGACACACATGTATGTACACATCAATCAAGGTACAACTTGTGGGTGTTACTCTGGTGGGTTTGTTAACAAGCTGAGTTAACTGATGGGACACACATGTATGTACACATCAATCAAGGTACCACTTGTGGGTGTTACTCTGGTGGGTTTGTTAACAAGCTGAGTTAACTGATGGGACACACATGTATGTACACATCAATCAAGGTACAACTTGTGGGTGTTACTCTGGTGGGTTTGTTAACAAGCTGAGTTAACTGATATGACACACATGTATGTACACATAAATCAAGGTACAACTTGTGGGTGTTACTCTGGTGGGTTTGTTAACAAGCTGAGTTAACTGATGGGACACACATGTATGTACACATCAATCAAGGTACCATTTGTGGGTGTTACTCTTGTGGGTTTGTTAACAAGCTGAGTTAACTGATGGGACACACATGTATGTACACATCAATCAACGTACAACTTGTGGGTGTTACTCTGGTGGGTTTGTTAACAAGCTGAGTTAACTGATATGACACACATGTATGTACACATCAATCAAGGTACAACTTGTGGGTGTTACTCTGGTGGGTTTGTTAACAAGCTGAGTTAACTGATGGGACACACATGTATGTACACATCAATCAAGGTACAACTTGTGGGTGTTACTCTGGTGGGTTTGTTAACAAGCTGAGTTGACTGATGTGACACACATGTATGTACACATCAATCAAGGTATGACTTGTGGGTGATACTCTGGTGGGTTTGTTAACAAGCTGAGTTAACTGATGGGACACACATGTATGTACACATCAATCAAGGTACCACTTGTGGGTGTTACTCTGGTGGGTTTGTTAACAAGCTGAGTTAACTGATGGGACACACATGTATGTACACATCAATCAAGGTACGACTTGTGGGTGTTACTCTGGTGGGTTTGTTAACAAGCTGAGTTAACTGATGGGACACACATGTATGTACACATCAATCAAGGTACAACTTGTGGGTGTTACTCTGGTGGGTTTGTTAACAAGCTGAGTTAACTGATGGGACACACATGTATGTACACATCAATCAAGGTACAACTTGTGGGTGTTACTCTGGTGGGTTTGTTAACAAGCTGAGTTGACTGATGTGACACACATGTATGTACACATCAATCAAGGTATGACTTGTGGGTGTTACTCTGGTGGGTTTGTTAACAAGCTGAGTTAACCAATATGACACACATGTATGTACACATCAATCAAGGTACAACTTGTGGGTGATACTCTGGTGGGTTTGTTAACAAGCTGAGTTAACTGATGGGACACACATGTATGTACACATCAATCAAGGTACAACTTGTGGGTGTTACTCTGGTGGGTTTGTTAACAAGCTGAGTTAACTGATATGACACACATGTATGTACACATCAATCAAGGTACGACTTGTGGATGTTACTCTGGTGGGTTTGTTAACAAGCTGAGTTAACTGATATGACACACATGTATGTACACATCAATCAAGGTACGACTTGTGGATGTTACTCTGGTGGGTTTGTTAACAAGCTGAGTTAACTGATATGACACACATGTATGTACACATCAATCAAGGTACGACTTGTGGATGTTACTCTGGTGGGTTTGTTAACAAGCTGAGTTAACTGATATGACACACATGTATGTACACATCAATCAAGGTACGACTTGTGGATGTTACTCTGGTGGGTTTGTTAACAAGCTGAGTTAACTGATGGGACACACATGTATGTACACATCAATCAAGGTACAACTTGTGGGTGTTACTCTGGTGGTTTTGTTAACAAGCTGAGTTAACTGATGGGACACACATGTATGTACACATCAATCAAGGTACAACTTGTGGGTGTTACTCTGGTGGGTGTGTTAACAAGCTGAGTTAACTGATGGGACACACATGTATGTACACATCAATCAACGTACAACTTGTGGGTGTTACTCTGGTGGGTTTGTTAACAAGCTGAGTTAACTGATATGACACACATGTATGTACACATCAATCAAGGTACAACTTGTGGGTGTTACTCTGGTGGGTGTGTTAACAAGCTGAGTTAACTGATGTGACACACATGTATGTACACATTAATCAAGGTACAACTTGTGGGTGATACTCTGGTGGGTGTGTTAACAAGCTGAGTTAACTGATGTGACACACATGTATGTACACATCAATCAAGGTACAACTTGTGGGTGATACTCTGGTGGGTTTGTTAACAAGCTGAGTTAACCAATATGACACACATGTATGTACACATCAATCAAGGTACGACTTGTGGATGTTACTCTGGTGGGTTTGTTAACAAGCTGAGTTAACTGATATGACACACATGTATGTACACATCAATCAAGGTACGACTTGTGGATGTTACTCTGGTGCGTTTGTTAACAAGCTGAGTTAACTGATATGACACACATGTATGTACACATCAATCAAGGTACGACTTGTGGATGTTACTGTGGTGGGTTTGTTAACAAGCTGAGTTAACTGATGGGACACACATGTATGTACACATCAATCAAGGTACCACTTGTGGGTGTTACTCTGGTGGGTTTGTTAACAAGCTGAGTTAACTGATGGGACACACATGTATGTACACATCAATCAAGGTACAACTTGTGGGTGTTACTCTGGTGGGTTTGTTAACAAGCTGAGTTAACTGATATGACACACATGTATGTACACATAAATCAAGGTACAACTTGTGGGTGTTACTCTGGTGGGTTTGTTAACAAGCTGAGTTAACTGATGGGACACACATGTATGTACACATCAATCAAGGTACCATTTGTGGGTGTTACTCTTGTGGGTTTGTTAACAAGCTGAGTTAACTGATGGGACACACATGTATGTACACATCAATCAACGTACAACTTGTGGGTGTTACTCTGGTGGGTTTGTTAACAAGCTGAGTTAACTGATATGACACACATGTATGTACACATCAATCAAGGTACAACTTGTGGGTGTTACTCTGGTGGGTTTGTTAACAAGCTGAGTTAACTGATGGGACACACATGTATGTACACATCAATCAAGGTACCACTTGTGGGTGTTACTCTGGTGGGTTTGTTAACAAGCTGAGTTAACTGATGGGACACACATGTATGTACACATCAATCAAGGTACAACTTGTGGGTGTTACTCTGGTGGGTTTGTTAACAAGCTGAGTTAACTGATATGACACACATGTATGTACACATAAATCAAGGTACAACTTGTGGGTGTTACTCTGGTGGGTTTGTTAACAAGCTGAGTTAACTGATGGGACACACATGTATGTACACATCAATCAAGGTACCATTTGTGGGTGTTACTCTTGTGGGTTTGTTAACAAGCTGAGTTAACTGATGGGACACACATGTATGTACACATCAATCAACGTACAACTTGTGGGTGTTACTCTGGTGGGTTTGTTAACAAGCTGAGTTAACTGATATGACACACATGTATGTACACATCAATCAAGGTACAACTTGTGGGTGTTACTCTGGTGGGTTTGTTAACAAGCTGAGTTAACTGATGGGACACACATGTATGTACACATCAATCAAGGTACAACTTGTGGGTGTTACTCTGGTGGGTTTGTTAACAAGCTGAGTTGACTGATGTGACACACATGTATGTACACATCAATCAAGGTATGACTTGTGGGTGATACTCTGGTGGGTTTGTTAACAAGCTGAGTTAACTGATGGGACACACATGTATGTACACATCAATCAAGGTACCACTTGTGGGTGTTACTCTGGTGGGTTTGTTAACAAGCTGAGTTAACTGATGGGACACACATGTATGTACACATCAATCAAGGTACGACTTGTGGGTGTTACTCTGGTGGGTTTGTTAACAAGCTGAGTTAACTGATGGGACACACATGTATGTACACATCAATCAAGGTACAACTTGTGGGTGTTACTCTGGTGGGTTTGTTAACAAGCTGAGTTAACTGATGGGACACACATGTATGTACACATCAATCAAGGTACAACTTGTGGGTGTTACTCTGGTGGGTTTGTTAACAAGCTGAGTTGACTGATGTGACACACATGTATGTACACATCAATCAAGGTATGACTTGTGGGTGTTACTCTGGTGGGTTTGTTAACAAGCTGAGTTAACCAATATGACACACATGTATGTACACATCAATCAAGGTACAACTTGTGGGTGATACTCTGGTGGGTTTGTTAACAAGCTGAGTTAACTGATGGGACACACATGTATGTACACATCAATCAAGGTACAACTTGTGGGTGTTACTCTGGTGGGTTTGTTAACAAGCTGAGTTAACTGATATGACACACATGTATGTACACATCAATCAAGGTACGACTTGTGGATGTTACTCTGGTGGGTTTGTTAACAAGCTGAGTTAACTGATATGACACACATGTATGTACACATCAATCAAGGTACGACTTGTGGATGTTACTCTGGTGGGTTTGTTAACAAGCTGAGTTAACTGATATGACACACATGTATGTACACATCAATCAAGGTACGACTTGTGGATGTTACTCTGGTGGGTTTGTTAACAAGCTGAGTTAACTGATATGACACACATGTATGTACACATCAATCAAGGTACGACTTGTGGATGTTACTCTGGTGGGTTTGTTAACAAGCTGAGTTAACTGATGGGACACACATGTATGTACACATCAATCAAGGTACAACTTGTGGGTGTTACTCTGGTGGGTTTGTTAACAAGCTGAGTTAACTGATGGGACACACATGTATGTACACATCAATCAAGGTACAACTTGTGGGTGTTACTCTGGTGGGTTTGTTAACAAGCTGAGTTAACTGATGGGACACACATGTATGTACACATCAATCAAGGTACAACTTGTGGGTGTTACTCTGGTGGGTTTGTTAACAAGCTGAGTTAACTGATGTGACACACATGTATGTACACATCAATCAAGGTATGACTTGTGGGTGATACTCTGGTGGGTTTGTTAACAAGCTGAGTTAACTGATGGGACACACATGTATGTACACATCAATCAAGGTACAACTTGAGGGTGTTACTCTGGTGGGTTTGTTAACAAGCTGAGTTAACTGATATGACACACATGTATGTACACATCAATCAAGGTACGACTTGTGGATGTTACTCTGGTGGTTTTTTTAACAAGCTGAGTTAACTGATGGGACACACATGTATGTACACATCAATCAAGGTACGACTTGTGGATGTTACTCTGGTGGGTTTGTTAACAAGCTGAGTTAACTGATATGACACACATGTATGTACACATCAATCAAGGTACGACTTGTGGATGTTACTCTGGTGGGTTTGTTAACAAGCTGAGTTAACTGATATGACACACATGTATGTACACATCAATCAAGGTACGACTTGTGGATGTTACTCTGGTGGGTTTGTTAACAAGCTGAGTTAACTGATGGGACACACATGTATGTACACATCAATCAAGGTACAACTTGTGGGTGTTACTCTGGTGGGTGTGTTAACAAGCTGAGTTAACTGATGGGACACACATGTATGTACACATCAATCATCGTACAACTTGTGGGTGTTACTCTGGTGGGTTTGTTAACAAGCTGAGTTAACTGATATGACACACATGTATGTACACATCAATCAAGGTACAACTTGTGGGTGTTACTCTGGTGGGTTTGTTAACAAGCTGAGTTAACTGATGGGACACATGTATGTACACATCAATCAAGGTACAACTTGTGGGTGTTACTCTGGTGGTTTTGTTAACAAGCTGAGTTAACTGATGGGACACACATGTATGTACACATCAATCAAGGTACAACTTGTGGGTGTTACTCTGGTGGGTGTGTTAACAACCTGAGTGAACTGATGGGACACACATGTATGTACACATCAATCATCGTACAATTTGTGGGTGTTACTCTGGTGGGTTTGTTAACAAGCTGAGTTAACTGATATGACACACATGTATGTACACATCAATCAAGGTACAACTTGTGGGTGTTACTCTGGTGGGTTTGTTAACAAGCTGAGTTAACTGATGGGACACATGTATGTACACATCAATCAAGGTACAACTTGTGGGTGTTACTCTGGTGGTTTTGTTAACAAGCTGAGTTAACTGATGTGACACACATGTATGTACACATCAATCAAGGTACGACTTGTGGGTGTTACTCTGGTGGGTTTGTTAACAAGCTGAGTTAACTGATGTGACACACATGTATGTACACATCAATCAAGGTATGACTTGAGGGTGTTACTCTGGTGGGTTTGTTAACAAGCTGAGTTAACTGATATGACACACATGTATGTACACATCAATCAAGGTACAACTTGTGGGTGATACTCTGGTGGGTTTGTTAACAAGCTGAGTTAACTGATGTAACACACATGTATGTACACATCAATCAAGGTACAACTTGTGGGTGTTACTCTGGTGGGTTTGTTAACAAGCTGAGTTAACTGATGTGACACACATGTATGTACACATCAATCAAGGTACGACTTGTGGGTGATACTCTGGTGGGTTTGTAAACAAGCTGAGTTAACTGATATGACACACATGTATGTACACATCAATCAAGGTACAACTTGTGGGTGTTACTCTGGTGGGTGTGTTAACAAGCTGAGTTAACTGATGTGACACACATGTATGTACACATCAATCAAGGTACGACTTGTGGATGTTACTCTGGTGGGTTTGTTAACAAGCTGAGTTAACTGATATGACACACATGTATGTACACATCAATCAAGGTACGACTTGTGGATGTTACTCTGGTGGGTTTTTTAACAAGCTGAGTTAACTGATGGGACACACATGTATGTACACATCAATCAAGGTACGACTTGTGGATGTTACTCTGGTGGGTTTGTTAACAAGCTGAGTTAACTGATATGACACACATGTATGTACACATCAATCAAGGTACGACTTGTGAATGTTACTCTGGTGGGTTTGTTAACAAGCTGAGTTAACTGATGGGACACACATGTATGTACACATCAATCAAGGTACAACTTGTGGGTGTTACTCTGGTGGGTGTGTTAACAAGCTGAGTTAACTGATATGACACACATGTATGTACACATCAATCAAGGTACAACTTGTGGGTGATACTCTGGTGGGTTTGTTAACAAGCTGAGTTAACTGATGGGACACACATGTATGTACACATCAATCAAGGTACAACTTGTGGGTGATACTCTGGTGGGTTTGTTAACAAGCTGAGTTAACTGATGGGACACACATGTATGTACACATCAATCAACGTACAACTTGTGGGTGTTACTCTGGTGGGTTTGTTAACAAGCTGAGTTAACTGATATGACACACATGTATGTACACATCAATCAAGGTACAACTTGTGGGTGTTACTCTGGTGGGTGTGTTAACAAGCTGAGTTAACTGATGTGACACACATGTATGTACACATCAATCAAGGTACAACTTGTGGGTGATACTCTGGTGGGTGTGTTAACAAGCTGAGTTAACTGATGTGACACACATGTATGTACACATCAATCAAGGTACAACTTGTGGGTGATACTCTGGTGGGTTTGTTAACAAGCTGAGTTAACCAATATGACACACATGTATGTACACATCAATCAAGGTACGACTTGTGGATGTTACTCTGGTGGGTTTGTTAACAAGCTGAGTTAACTGATATGACACACATGTATGTACACATCAATCAAGGTACGACTTGTGGATGTTACTGTGGTGGGTTTGTTAACAAGCTGAGTTAACTGATGGGACACACATGTATGTACACATCAATCAAGGTACCACTTGTGGGTGTTACTCTGGTGGGTTTGTTAACAAGCTGAGTTAACTGATGGGACACACATGTATGTACACATCAATCAAGGTACAACTTGTGGGTGTTACTCTGGTGGGTTTGTTAACAAGCTGAGTTAACTGATATGACACACATGTATGTACACATAAATCAAGGTACAACTTGTGGGTGTTACTCTGGTGGGTTTGTTAACAAGCTGAGTTAACTGATGGGACACACATGTATGTACACATCAATCAAGGTACCACTTGTGGGTGTTACTCTTGTGGGTTTGTTAACAAGCTGAGTTAACTGATGGGACACACATGTATGTACACATCAATCAACGTACAACTTGTGGGTGTTACTCTGGTGGGTTTGTTAACAAGCTGAGTTAACTGATATGACACACATGTATGTACACATCAATCAAGGTACAACTTGTGGGTGTTACTCTGGTGGGTTTGTTAACAAGCTGAGTTAACTGATGGGACACACATGTATGTACACATCAATCAAGGTACAACTTGTGGGTGTTACTCTGGTGGGTTTGTTAACAAGCTGAGTTGACTGATGTGACACACATGTATGTACACATCAATCAAGGTATGACTTGTGGGTGATACTCTGGTGGGTTTGTTAACAAGCTGAGTTAACTGATGGGACACACATGTATGTACACATCAATCAAGGTACCACTTGTGGGTGTTACTCTGGTGGGTTTGTTAACAAGCTGAGTTAACTGATGGGACACACATGTATGTACACATCAATCAAGGTACGACTTGTGGGTGTTACTCTGGTGGGTTTGTTAACAAGCTGAGTTAACTGATGGGACACACATGTATGTACACATCAATCAAGGTACAACTTGTGGGTGTTACTCTGGTGGGTTTGTTAACAAGCTGAGTTAACTGATGGGACACACATGTATGTACACATCAATCAAGGTACAACTTGTGGGTGTTACTCTGGTGGGTTTGTTAACAAGCTGAGTTGACTGATGTGACACACATGTATGTACACATCAATCAAGGTATGACTTGTGGGTGTTACTCTGGTGGGTTTGTTAACAAGCTGAGTTAACCAATATGACACACATGTATGTACACATCAATCAAGGTACAACTTGTGGGTGATACTCTGGTGGGTTTGTTAACAAGCTGAGTTAACTGATGGGACACACATGTATGTACACATCAATCAAGGTACAACTTGTGGGTGTTACTCTGGTGGGTTTGTTAACAAGCTGAGTTAACTGATATGACACACATGTATGTACACATCAATCAAGGTACGACTTGTGGATGTTACTCTGGTGGGTTTGTTAACAAGCTGAGTTAACTGATATGACACACATGTATGTACACATCAATCAAGGTACGACTTGTGGA
This sequence comes from Escarpia spicata, assembly GCA_963995525.1. Lineage (NCBI taxonomy): Eukaryota > Metazoa > Annelida > Polychaeta > Sabellida > Siboglinidae > Escarpia > Escarpia spicata. The sequence goes on from OZ023216.1 coordinate 2,814,329, forward strand.
TGTTACTCTGGTGGGTTTGTTAACAAGCTGAGTTAACTGATATGACACACATGTATGTACACATCAATCAAGGTACGACTTGTGGATGTTACTCTGGTGGGTTTGTTAACAAGCTGAGTTAACTGATATGACACACATGTATGTACACATCAATCAAGGTACGACTTGTGGATGTTACTCTGGTGGGTTTGTTAACAAGCTGAGTTAACTGATGGGACACACATGTATGTACACATCAATCAAGGTACAACTTGTGGGTGATACTCTGGTGGGTTTGTTAACAAGCTGAGTTAACTGATATGACACACATGTATGTACACATCAATCAAGGTACAACTTGTGGGTGTTACTCTGGTGGGTTTGTTAACAAGCTGAGTTAACTGATGGGACACATGTATGTACACATCAATCAAGGTACAACTTGTGGGTGTTACTCTGGTGGTTTTGTTAACAAGCTGAGTTAACTGATGTGACACACATGTATGTACACATCAATCAAGGTACGACTTGTGGGTGTTACTCTGGTGGGTTTGTTAACAAGCTGAGTTAACTGATGTGACACACATGTATGTACACATCAATCAAGGTATGACTTGAGGGTGTTACTCTGGTGGGTTTGTTAACAAGCTGAGTTAACTGATATGACACACATGTATGTACACATCAATCAAGGTACGACTTGTGGATGTTACTCTGGTGGGTTTGTTAACAAGCTGAGTTAACTGATGGGACACACATGTATGTACACATCAATCAAGGTACAACTTGTGGGTGTTACTCTGGTGGGTGTGTTAACAAGCTGAGTTAACTGATATGACACACATGTATGTACACATCAATCAAGGTACAACTTGTGGGTGATACTCTGGTGGGTTTGTTAACAAGCTGAGTTAACTGATGGGACACACATGTATGTACACATCAATCAAGGTACAACTTGTGGGTGATACTCTGGTGGGTTTGTTAACAAGCTGAGTTAACTGATGGGACACACATGTATGTACACATCAACCAACGTACAACTTGTGGGTGTTACTCTGGTGGGTTTGTTAACAAGCTGAGTTAACTGATATGACACACATGTATGTACACATCAATCAAGGTACAACTTGTGGGTGTTACTCTGGTGGGTGTGTTAACAAGCTGAGTTAACTGATGTGACACACATGTATGTACACATCAATCAAGGTACAACTTGTGGGTGATACTCTGGTGGGTGTGTTAACAAGCTGAGTTAACTGATGTGACACACATGTATGTACACATCAATCAAGGTACAACTTGTGGGTGATACTCTGGTGGGTTTGTTAACAAGCTGAGTTAACCAATATGACACACATGTATGTACACATCAATCAAGGTACGACTTGTGGATGTTACTCTGGTGGGTTTGTTAACAAGCTGAGTTAACTGATATGACACACATGTATGTACACATCAATCAAGGTACGACTTGTGGATGTTACTGTGGTGGGTTTGTTAACAAGCTGAGTTAACTGATGGGACACACATGTATGTACACATCAATCAAGGTACCACTTGTGGGTGTTACTCTGGTGGGTTTGTTAACAAGCTGAGTTAACTGATGGGACACACATGTATGTACACATCAATCAAGGTACAACTTGTGGGTGTTACTCTGGTGGGTTTGTTAACAAGCTGAGTTAACTGATATGACACACATGTATGTACACATAAATCAAGGTACAACTTGTGGGTGTTACTCTGGTGGGTTTGTTAACAAGCTGAGTTAACTGATGGGACACACATGTATGTACACATCAATCAAGGTACCACTTGTGGGTGTTACTCTTGTGGGTTTCTTAACAAGCTGAGTTAACTGATGGGACACACATGTATGTACACATCAATCAACGTACAACTTGTGGGTGTTACTCTGGTGGGTTTGTTAACAAGCTGAGTTAACTGATATGACACACATGTATGTACACATCAATCAAGGTACAACTTGTGGGTGTTACTCTGGTGGGTTTGTTAACAAGCTGAGTTAACTGATGGGACACACATGTATGTACACATCAATCAAGGTACAACTTGTGGGTGTTACTCTGGTGGGTTTGTTAACAAGCTGAGTTGACTGATGTGACACACATGTATGTACACATCAATCAAGGTATGACTTGTGGGTGATACTCTGGTGGGTTTGTTAACAAGCTGAGTTAACTGATGGGACACACATGTATGTACACATCAATCAAGGTACCACTTGTGGGTGTTACTCTGGTGGGTTTGTTAACAAGCTGAGTTAACTGATGGGACACACATGTATGTACACATCAATCAAGGTACGACTTGTGGGTGTTACTCTGGTGGGTTTGTTAACAAGCTGAGTTAACTGATGGGACACACATGTATGTACACATCAATCAAGGTACAACTTGTGGGTGTTACTCTGGTGGGTTTGTTAACAAGCTGAGTTAACTGATGGGACACACATGTATGTACACATCAATCAAGGTACAACTTGTGGGTGTTACTCTGGTGGGTTTGTTAACAAGCTGAGTTAACTGATGGGACACACATGTATGTACACATCAATCAAGGTACCACTTGTGGGTGTTACTCTGGTGGGTTTGTTAACAAGCTGAGTTAACTGATGGGACACACATGTATGTACACATCAATCAAGGTACAACTTGTGGGTGTTACTCTGGTGGGTTTGTTAACAAGCTGAGTTAACTGATATGACACACATGTATGTACACATAAATCAAGGTACAACTTGTGGGTGTTACTCTGGTGGGTTTGTTAACAAGCTGAGTTAACTGATGGGACACACATGTATGTACACATCAATCAAGGTACCACTTGTGGGTGTTACTCTGGTGGGTTTGTTAACAAGCTGAGTTAACTGATGGGACACACATGTATGTACACATCAATCAACGTACAACTTGTGGGTGTTACTCTGGTGGGTTTGTTAACAAGCTGAGTTGACTGATGTGACACACATGTATGTACACATCAATCAAGGTATGACTTGTGGGTGATACTCTGGTGGGTTTGTTAACAAGCTGAGTTAACTGATGGGACACACATGTATGTACACATCAATCAAGGTACAACTTGTGGGTGTTACTCTGGCGGGTTTGTTAACAAGCTGAGTTAACTGATATGACACACATGTATGTACACATCAATCAAGGTACAACTTGTGGGTGTTACTCTGGTGGGTTTGTTAACAAGCTGAGTTAACTGATATGACACACATGTATGTACACATCAATCAAGGTACGACTTGTGGGTGATACTCTGGTGGGTTTGTTAACAAGCTGAGTTAACTGATGGGACACACATGTATGTACACATCAATCAAGGTACCACTTGTGGGTGTTACTCTGGTGGGTTTGTTAACAAGCTGAGTTAACTGATGGGACACACATGTATGTACACATCAATCAAGGTACGACTTGTGGGTGTTACTCTGGTGGGTTTGTTAACAAGCTGAGTTAACTGATGGGACACACATGTATGTACACATCAATCAAGGTACAACTTGTGGGTGTTACTCTGGTGGGTTTGTTAACAAGCTGAGTTAACTGATATGACACACATGTATGTACACATAAATCAAGGTACAACTTGTGGGTGTTACTCTGGTGGGTTTGTTAACAAGCTGAGTTAACTGATGGGACACACATGTATGTACACATCAATCAAGGTACCACTTGTGGGTGTTACTCTGGTGGGTTTGTTAACAAGCTGAGTTAACTGATGGGACACACATGTATGTACACATCAATCAAGGTACAACTTGTGGGTGTTACTCTGGTGGGTTTGTTAACAAGCTGAGTTAACTGATATGACACACATGTATGTACACATAAATCAAGGTACAACTTGTGGGTGTTACTCTGGTGGGTTTGTTAACAAGCTGAGTTAACTGATGGGACACACATGTATGTACACATCAATCAAGGTACCACTTGTGGGTGTTACTCTGGTGGGTTTGTTAACAAGCTGAGTTAACTGATGGGACACACATGTATGTACACATCAATCAACGTACAACTTGTGGGTGTTACTCTGGTGGGTTTGTTAACAAGCTGAGTTAACTGATATGACACACATGTATGTACACATCAATCAAGGTACAACTTGTGGGTGTTACTCTGGTGGGTTTGTTAACAAGCTGAGTTAACTGATATGACACACATGTATGTACACATAAATCAAGGTACAACTTGTGGGTGTTACTCTGGTGGGTTTGTTAACAAGCTGAGTTAACTGATGGGACACACATGTATGTACACATCAATCAAGGTACCACTTGTGGGTGTTACTCTGGTGGGTTTGTTAACAAGCTGAGTTAACTGATGGGACACACATGTATGTACACATCAATCAACGTACAACTTGTGGGTGTTACTCTGGTGGGTTTGTTAACAAGCTGAGTTAACTGATATGACACACATGTATGTACACATCAATCAAGGTACAACTTGTGGGTGTTACTCTGGTGGGTTTGTTAACAAGCTGAGTTAACTGATGGGGCACACATGTATGTACACATCAATCAAGGTACAACTTGTGGGTGTTACTCTGGTGGGTTTGTTAACAAGCTGAGTTGACTGATGTGACACACATGTATGTACACATCAATCAAGGTATGACTTGTGGGTGATACTCTGGTGGGTTTGTTAACAAGCTGAGTTAACTGATGGGACACACATGTATGTACACATCAATCAAGGTACAACTTGTGGGTGTTACTCTGGCGGGTTTGTTAACAAGCTGAGTTAACTGATATGACACACATGTATGTACACATCAATCAAGGTACAACTTGTGGGTGTTACTCTGGTGGGTTTGTTAACAAGCTGAGTTAACTGATATGACACACATGTATGTACACATCAATCAAGGTACGACTTGTGGGTGATACTCTGGTGGGTTTGTTAACAAGCTGAGTTAACTGATGGGACACACATGTATGTACACATCAATCAAGGTACCACTTGTGGGTGTTACTCTGGTGGGTTTGTTAACAAGCTGAGTTAACTGATGGGACACACATGTATGTACACATCAATCAAGGTACGACTTGTGGGTGTTACTCTGGTGGGTTTGTTAACAAGCTGAGTTAACTGATGGGACACACATGTATGTACACATCAATCAAGGTACAACTTGTGGGTGTTACTCTGGTGGGTTTGTTAACAAGCTGAGTTAACTGATATGACACACATGTATGTACACATAAATCAAGGTACAACTTGTGGGTGTTACTCTGGTGGGTTTGTTAACAAGCTGAGTTAACTGATGGGACACACATGTATGTACACATCAATCAAGGTACCACTTGTGGGTGTTACTCTGGTGGGTTTGTTAACAAGCTGAGTTAACTGATGGGACACACATGTATGTACACATCAATCAAGGTACGACTTGTGGGTGTTACTCTGGTGGGTTTGTTAACAAGCTGAGTTAACTGATGGGACACACATGTATGTACACATCAATCAAGGTACAACTTGTGGGTGTTACTCTGGTGGGTTTGTTAACAAGCTGAGTTAACTGATATGACACACATGTATGTACACATAAATCAAGGTACAACTTGTGGGTGTTACTCTGGTGGGTTTGTTAACAAGCTGAGTTAACTGATGGGACACACATGTATGTACACATCAATCAAGGTACCACTTGTGGGTGTTACTCTGGTGGGTTTGTTAACAAGCTGAGTTAACTGATGGGACACACATGTATGTACACATCAATCAAGGTACAACTTGTGGGTGTTACTCTGGTGGGTTTGTTAACAAGCTGAGTTAACTGATATGACACACATGTATGTACACATAAATCAAGGTACAACTTGTGGGTGTTACTCTGGTGGGTTTGTTAACAAGCTGAGTTAACTGATGGGACACACATGTATGTACACATCAATCAAGGTACCACTTGTGGGTGTTACTCTGGTGGGTTTGTTAACAAGCTGAGTTAACTGATGGGACACACATGTATGTACACATCAATCAACGTACAACTTGTGGGTGTTACTCTGGTGGGTTTGTTAACAAGCTGAGTTAACTGATATGACACACATGTATGTACACATCAATCAAGGTACAACTTGTGGGTGTTACTCTGGTGGGTTTGTTAACAAGCTGAGTTAACTGATATGACACACATGTATGTACACATAAATCAAGGTACAACTTGTGGGTGTTACTCTGGTGGGTTTGTTAACAAGCTGAGTTAACTGATGGGACACACATGTATGTACACATCAATCAAGGTACCACTTGTGGGTGTTACTCTGGTGGGTTTGTTAACAAGCTGAGTTAACTGATGGGACACACATGTATGTACACATCAATCAACGTACAACTTGTGGGTGTTACTCTGGTGGGTTTGTTAACAAGCTGAGTTAACTGATATGACACACATGTATGTACACATCAATCAAGGTACAACTTGTGGGTGTTACTCTGGTGGGTTTGTTAACAAGCTGAGTTAACTGATGGGGCACACATGTATGTACACATCAATCAAGGTACAACTTGTGGGTGTTACTCTGGTGGGTTTGTTAACAAGCTGAGTTGACTGATGTGACACACATGTATGTACACATCAATCAAGGTATGACTTGTGGGTGATACTCTGGTGGGTTTGTTAACAAGCTGAGTTAACTGATGGGACACACATGTATGTACACATCAATCAAGGTACAACTTGTGGGTGTTACTCTGGCGGGTTTGTTAACAAGCTGAGTTAACTGATATGACACACATGTATGTACACATCAATCAAGGTACAACTTGTGGGTGTTACTCTGGTGGGTTTGTTAACAAGCTGAGTTAACTGATATGACACACATGTATGTACACATCAATCAAGGTACGACTTGTGGGTGATACTCTGGTGGGTTTGTTAACAAGCTGAGTTAACTGATGGGACACACATGTATGTACACATCAATCAAGGTACCACTTGTGGGTGTTACTCTGGTGGGTTTGTTAACAAGCTGAGTTAACTGATGGGACACACATGTATGTACACATCAATCAAGGTACGACTTGTGGGTGTTACTCTGGTGGGTTTGTTAACAAGCTGAGTTAACTGATGGGACACACATGTATGTACACATCAATCAAGGTACAACTTGTGGGTGTTACTCTGGTGGGTTTGTTAACAAGCTGAGTTAACTGATATGACACACATGTATGTACACATAAATCAAGGTACAACTTGTGGGTGTTACTCTGGTGGGTTTGTTAACAAGCTGAGTTAACTGATGGGACACACATGTATGTACACATCAATCAAGGTACCACTTGTGGGTGTTACTCTGGTGGGTTTGTTAACAAGCTGAGTTAACTGATGGGACACACATGTATGTACACATCAATCAAGGTACAACTTGTGGGTGTTACTCTGGTGGGTTTGTTAACAAGCTGAGTTAACTGATATGACACACATGTATGTACACATAAATCAAGGTACAACTTGTGGGTGTTACTCTGGTGGGTTTGTTAACAAGCTGAGTTAACTGATGGGACACACATGTATGTACACATCAATCAAGGTACCACTTGTGGGTGTTACTCTGGTGGGTTTGTTAACAAGCTGAGTTAACTGATGGGACACACATGTATGTACACATCAATCAACGTACAACTTGTGGGTGTTACTCTGGTGGGTTTGTTAACAAGCTGAGTTAACTGATATGACACACATGTATGTACACATCAATCAAGGTACAACTTGTGGGTGTTACTCTGGTGGGTTTGTTAACAAGCTGAGTTAACTGATGGGGCACACATTTATGTACACATCAATCAAGGTACAACTTGTGGGTGTTACTCTGGTGGGTTTGTTAACAAGCTGAGTTGACTGATGTGACACACATGTATGTACACATCAATCAAGGTATGACTTGTGGGTGATACTCTGGTGGGTTTGTTAACAAGCTGAGTTAACTGATGGGACACACATGTATGTACACATCAATCAAGGTACAACTTGTGGGTGTTACTCTGGTGGGTTTGTTAACAAGCTGAGTTAACTGATATGACACACATGTATGTACACATCAATCAAGGTACAACTTGTGGGTGTTACTCTGGTGGGTTTGTTAACAAGCTGAGTTAACTGATATGACACACATGTATGTACACATCAATCAAGGTACGACTTGTGGGTGATACTCTGGTGGGTTTGTTAACAAGCTGAGTTAACTGATGGGACACACATGTATGTACACATCAATCAAGGTACCACTTGTGGGTGTTACTCTGGTGGGTTTGTTAACAAGCTGAGTTAACTGATGGGACACACATGTATGTACACATCAATCAAGGTACGACTTGTGGGTGTTACTCTGGTGGGTTTGTTAACAAGCTGAGTTAACTGATGGGACACACATGTATGTACACATCAATCAAGGTACAACTTGTGGGTGTTACTCTGGTGGGTTTGTTAACAAGCTGAGTTAACTGATGGGACACACATGTATGTACACATCAATCAAGGTACAACTTGTGGGTGTTACTCTGGTGGGTTTGTTAACAAGCTGAGTTGACTGATGTGACGCACATGTATGTACACATCAATCAAGGTATGACTTGTGGGTGTTACTCTGGTGGGTTTGTTAACAAGCTGAGTTAACCAATATGACACACATGTATGTACACATCAATCAAGGTACAACTTGTGGGTGATACTCTGGTGGGTTTGTTAACAAGCTGAGTTAACTGATGGGACACACATGTATGTACACATCAATCAAGGTACAACTTGTGGGTGTTACTCTGGTGGGTTTGTTAACAAGCTGAGTTAACTGATATGACACACATGTATGTACACATCAATCAAGGTACAACTTGTGGGTGATACTCTGGTGGGTTTGTTAACAAGCTGAGTTAACTGATGGGACACACATGTATGTACACATCAATCAAGGTACAACTTATGGGTGATACTCTGGTGGGTTTGTTAACAAGCTGAGTTAACTGATGGGACACACATGTATGTACACATCAATCAAGGTACAACTTGTGGGTGTTACTCTGGTGGGTTTGTTAACAAGCTGAGTTAACTGATGGGACACACATGTATGTACACATCAATCAAGGTACAACTTGTGGGTGTTACTCTGGTGGGTGTGTTAACAAGCTGAGTTAACTGATATGACAGACATGTATGTACACATCAATCAAGGTACAACTTGTGGGTGATACTCTGGTGGGTTTGTTAACAAGCTGAGTTAACTAATATGACACACATGTATGTACACATCAATCAAGGTACGACTTGTGGATGTTACTCTGGTGGGTTTGTTAAGAAGCTGAGTTAACTGATGGGACACACATGTATGTACACATCAATCAAGGTACAACTTGTGGGTGTTACTCTGGTGGGTGTGTTAACAAGCTGAGTTAACTGATATGACACACATGTATGTACACATCAATCAAGGTACAACTTGTGGGTGTTACTCTGGTGGGTTTGTTAACAAGCTGAGTTAACTGATGTGACACACATGTATGTACACATCAATCAAGGTATGACTTGTGGGTGATACTCTGGTGGGTTTGTTAACAAGCTGAGTTAACTGATGGGACACACATGTATGTACACATCAATCAAGGTACAACTTGTGGGTGTTACTCTGGTGGGTGTGTTAACAAGCTGAGTTAACTGATGGGACACACATGTATGTACACATCAATCATCGTACAACTTGTGGGTGTTACTCTGGTGGGTGTGTTAACAAGCTGAGTTAACTGATATGACACACATGTATGTACACATCAATCAAGGTACAACTTGTGGGTGTTACTCTGGTGGGTTTGTTAACAAGCTGAGTTAACTGATGTGACACACATGTATGTACACATCAATCAAGGTATGACTTGTGGGTGATACTCTGGTGGGTTTGTTAACAAGCTGAGTTAACTGATGGGACACACATGTATGTACACATCAATCAAGGTACAACTTGAGGGTGTTACTCTGGTGGGTTTGTTAACAAGCTGAGTTAACTGATATGACACACATGTATGTACACATCAATGAAGGTACGACTTGTGGATGTTACTCTGGTGGGTTTTTTTAACAAGCTGAGTTAACTGATGGGACACACATGTATGTACACATCAATCAAGGTACGACTTGTGGATGTTACTCTGGTGGGTTTGTTAACAAGCTGAGTTAACTGATATGACACACATGTATGTACACATCAATCAAGGTACGACTTGTGGATGTTACTCTGGTGGGTTTGTTAACAAGCTGAGTTAACTGATATGACACACATGTATGTACACATCAATCAAGGTACGACTTGTGGATGTTACTCTGGTGGGTTTGTTAACAAGCTGAGTTAACTGATGGGACACACATGTATGTACACATCAATCAAGGTACAACTTGTGGGTGTTACTCTGGTGGGTGTGTTAACAAGCTGAGTTAACTGATGGGACACACATGTATGTACACATGAATCATCGTACAATTTGTGGTATTACTCTGGTGGGTTTGTTAACAAGCTGAGTTAACTGATATGACACACATGTATGTACACATCAATCAAGGTACAACTTGTGGGTGTTACTCTGGTGGGTTTGTTAACAAGCTGAGTTAACTGATGGGACACATGTATGTACACATCAATCAAGGTACAACTTGTGGGTGTTACTCTGGTGGTTTTGTTAACAAGCTGAGTTAACTGATGTGACACACATGTATGTACACATCAATCAAGGTACGACTTGTGGGTGTTACTCTGGTGGGTTTGTTAACAAGCTGAGTTAACTGATGTGACACACATGTATGTACACATCAATCAAGGTATGACTTGAGGGTGTTACTCTGGTGGGTTTGTTAACAAGCTGAGTTAACTGATATGACACACATGTATGTACACATCAATCAAGGTACAACTTGTGGGTGATACTCTGGTGGGTTTGTTAACAAGCTGAGTTAACTGATGGGACACACATGTATGTACACATCAATCAAGGTACAACTTGTGGGTGTTACTCTGGTGGGTTTGTTAACAAGCTGAGTTAACTGATATGACACACATGTATGTACACATAAATCAAGGTACAACTTGTGGGTGTTACTCTGGTGGGTTTGTTAACAAGCTGAGTTAACTGATGGGACACACATGTATGTACACATCAATCAAGGTACCACTTGTGGGTGTTACTCTGGTGGGTTTGTTAACAAGCTGAGTTAACTGATGGGACACACATGTATGTACACATCAATCAAGGTACAACTTGTGGGTGTTACTCTGGTGGGTTTGTTAACAAGCTGAGTTAACTGATGGGACACACATGTATGTACACATCAATCAAGGTACAACTTGTGGGTGTTACTCTGGTGGGTTTGTTAACAAGCTGAGTTGACTGATGTGACGCACATGTATGTACACATCAATCAAGGTATGACTTGTGGGTGTTACTCTGGTGGGTTTGTTAACAAGCTGAGTTAACCAATATGACACACATGTATGTACACATCAATCAAGGTACAACTTGTGGGTGATACTCTGGTGGGTTTGTTAACAAGCTGAGTTAACTGATGGGACACACATGTATGTACACATCAATCAAGGTACAACTTGTGGGTGTTACTCTGGTGGGTTTGTTAACAAGCTGAGTTAACTGATATGACACACATGTATGTACACATCAATCAAGGTACAACTTGTGGGTGATACTCTGGTGGGTTTGTTAACAAGCTGAGTTAACTGATGGGACACACATGTATGTACACATCAATCAAGGTACAACTTATGGGTGATACTCTGGTGGGTTTGTTAACAAGCTGAGTTAACTGATGGGACACACATGTATGTACACATCAATCAAGGTACAACTTGTGGGTGTTACTCTGGTGGGTTTGTTAACAAGCTGAGTTAACTGATGGGACACACATGTATGTACACATCAATCAAGGTACAACTTGTGGGTGTTACTCTGGTGGGTGTGTTAACAAGCTGAGTTAACTGATATGACACACATGTATGTACACATCAATCAAGGTACAACTTGTGGGTGATACTCTGGTGGGTTTGTTAACAAGCTGAGTTAACTAATATGACACACATGTATGTACACATCAATCAAGGTACGACTTGTGGATGTTACTCTGGTGGGTTTGTTAACAAGCTGAGTTAACTGATGGGACACACATGTATGTACACATCAATCAAGGTACAACTTGTGGGTGTTACTCTGGTGGGTGTGTTAACAAGCTGAGTTAACTGATATGACACACATGTATGTACACATCAATCAAGGTACAACTTGTGGGTGTTACTCTGGTGGGTTTGTTAACAAGCTGAGTTAACTGATGTGACACACATGTATGTACACATCAATCAAGGTATGACTTGTGGGTGATACTCTGGTGGGTTTGTTAACAAGCTGAGTTAACTGATGGGACACACATGTATGTACACATCAATCAAGGTACAACTTGAGGGTGTTACTCTGGTGGGTTTGTTAACAAGCTGAGTTAACTGATATGACACACATGTATGTACACATCAATCAAGGTACGACTTGTGGATGTTACTCTGGTGGGTTTTTTAACAAGCTGAGTTAACTGATGGGACACACATGTATGTACACATCAATCAAGGTACGACTTGTGGATGTTACTCTGGTGGGTTTGTTAACAAGCTGAGTTAACTGATATGACACACATGTATGTACACATCAATCAAGGTACGACTTGTGGATGTTACTCTGGTGGGTTTGTTAACAAGCTGAGTTAACTGATATGACACACATGTATGTACACATCAATCAAGGTACGACTTGTGGATGTTACTCTGGTGGGTTTGTTAACAAGCTGAGTTAACTGATGGGACACACATGTATGTACACATCAATCAAGGTACAACTTGTGGGTGTTACTCTGGTGGGTGTGTTAACAAGCTGAGTTAACTGATGGGACACACATGTATGTACACATCAATCATCGTACAACTTGTGGGTGTTACTCTGGTGGGTTTGTTAACAAGCTGAGTTAACTGATATGACACACATGTATGTACACATCAATCAAGGTACAACTTGTGGGTGTTACTCTGGTGGGTTTGTTAACAAGCTGAGTTAACTGATGGGACACATGTATGTACACATCAATCAAGGTACAACTTGTGGGTGTTACTCTGGTGGTTTTGTTAACAAGCTGAGTTAACTGATGGGACACACATGTATGTACACATCAATCAAGGTACAACTTGTGGGTGTTACTCTGGTGGGTGTGTTAACAAGCTGAGTTAACTGATGGGACACACATGTATGTACACATCAATCATCGTACAATTTGTGGGTGTTACTCTGGTGGGTTTGTTAACAAGCTGAGTTAACTGATATGACACACATGTATGTACACATCAATCAAGGTACAACTTGTGGGTGTTACTCTGGTGGGTTTGTTAACAAGCTGAGTTAACTGATGGGACACATGTATGTACACATCAATCAAGGTACAACTTGTGGGTGTTACTCTGGTGGTTTTGTTAACAAGCTGAGTTAACTGATGTGACACACATGTATGTACACATCAATCAAGGTACGACTTGTGGGTGTTACTCTGGTGGGTTTGTTAACAAGCTGAGTTAACTGATGGGACACACATGTATGTACACATCAATCAAGGTACAACTTGTGGGTGTTACTCTGGTGGGTTTGTTAACAAGCTGAGTTAACTGATATGACACACATGTATGTACACATAAATCAAGGTACAACTTGTGGGTGTTACTCTGGTGGGTTTGTTAACAAGCTGAGTTAACTGATGGGACACACATGTATGTACACATCAATCAAGGTACCACTTGTGGGTGTTACTCTGGTGGGTTTGTTAACAAGCTGAGTTAACTGATGGGACACACATGTATGTACACATCAATCAAGGTACAACTTGTGGGTGTTACTCTGGTGGGTTTGTTAACAAGCTGAGTTAACTGATATGACACACATGTATGTACACATAAATCAAGGTACAACTTGTGGGTGTTACTCTGGTGGGTTTGTTAACAAGCTGAGTTAACTGATGGGACACACATGTATGTACACATCAATCAAGGTACCACTTGTGGGTGTTACTCTGGTGGGTTTGTTAACAAGCTGAGTTAACTGATGGGACACACATGTATGTACACATCAATCAACGTACAACTTGTGGGTGTTACTCTGGTGGGTTTGTTAACAAGCTGAGTTAACTGATATGACACACATGTATGTACACATCAATCAAGGTACAACTTGTGGGTGTTACTCTGGTGGGTTTGTTAACAAGCTGAGTTAACTGATGGGACACACATGTATGTACACATCAATCAAGGTACAACTTGTGGGTGTTACTCTGGTGGGTTTGTTAACAAGCTGAGTTGACTGATGTGACACACATGTATGTACACATCAATCAAGGTATGACTTGTGGGTGATACTCTGGTGGGTTTGTTAACAAGCTGAGTTAACTGATGGGACACACATGTATGTACACATCAATCAAGGTACAACTTGTGGGTGTTACTCTGGTGGGTTTGTTAACAAGCTGAGTTAACTGATATGACACACATGTATGTACACATCAATCAAGGTACAACTTGTGGGTGTTACTCTGGTGGGTTTGTTAACAAGCTGAGTTAACTGATATGACACACATGTATGTACACATCAATCAAGGTACGACTTGTGGGTGATACTCTGGTGGGTTTGTTAACAAGCTGAGTTAACTGATGGGACACACATGTATGTACACATCAATCAAGGTACCACTTGTGGGTGTTACTCTGGTGGGTTTGTTAACAAGCTGAGTTAACTGATGGGACACACATGTATGTACACATCAATCAAGGTACGACTTGTGGGTGTTACTCTGGTGGGTTTGTTAACAAGCTGAGTTGACTGATGTGACACACATGTATGTACACATCAATCAAGGTATGACTTGTGGGTGATACTCTGGTGGGTTTGTTAACAAGCTGAGTTAACTGATGGGACACACATGTATGTACACATCAATCAAGGTACAACTTGTGGGTGTTACTCTGGTGGGTTTGTTAACAAGCTGAGTTAACTGATATGACACACATGTATGTACACATCAATCAAGGTACAACTTGTGGGTGTTACTCTGGTGGGTTTGTTAACAAGCTGAGTTAACCAATATGACACACATGTATGTACACATCAATCAAGGTACAACTTGTGGGTGTTACTCTGGTGGGTTTGTTAACAAGCTGAGTTAACTGATATGACACACATGTATGTACACATCAATCAAGGTACAACTTGTGGGTGATACTCTGGTGGGTTTGTTAACAAGCTGAGTTAACTGATGGGACACACATGTATGTACACATCAATCAAGGTACAACTTATGGGTGATACTCTGGTGGGTTTGTTAACAAGCTGAGTTAACTGATGGGACACACATGTATGTACACATCTATCAAGGTACAACTTGTGGGTGTTACTCTGGTGGGTTTGTTAACAAGCTGAGTTAACTGATGGGACACACATGTATGTACACATCAATCAAGGTACAACTTGTGGGTGTTACTCTGGTGGGTGTGTTAACAAGCTGAGTTAACTGATATGACACACATGTATGTACACATCAATCAAGGTACAACTTGTGGGTGATACTCTGGTGGGTTTGTTAACAAGCTGAGTTAACTAATATGACACACATGTATGTACACATCAATCAAGGTACGACTTGTGGATGTTACTCTGGTGGGTTTGTTAACAAGCTGAGTTAACTGATGGGACACACATGTATGTACACATCAATCAAGGTACAACTTGTGGGTGTTACTCTGGTGGGTGTGTTAACAAGCTGAGTTAACTGATATGACACACATGTATGTACACATCAATCAAGGTACAACTTGTGGGTGTTACTCTGGTGGGTTTGTTAACAAGCTGAGTTAACTGATGTGACACACATGTATGTACACATCAATCAAGGTATGACTTGTGGGTGATACTCTGGTGGGTTTGTTAACAAGCTGAGTTAACTGATGGGACACACATGTATGTACACATCAATCAAGGTACAACTTGAGGGTGTTACTCTGGTGGGTTTGTTAACAAGCTGAGTTAACTGATATGACACACATGTATGTACACATCAATCAAGGTACGACTTGTGGATGTTACTCTGGTGGGTTTTTTAACAAGCTGAGTTAACTGATGGGACACACATGTATGTACACATCAATCAAGGTACGACTTGTGGATGTTACTCTGGTGGGTTTGTTAACAAGCTGAGTTAACTGATATGACACACATGTATGTACACATCAATCAAGGTACGACTTGTGGATGTTACTCTGGTGGGTTTGTTAACAAGCTGAGTTAACTGATATGACACACATGTATGTACACATCAATCAAGGTACGACTTGTGGATGTTACTCTGGTGGGTTTGTTAACAAGCTGAGTTAACTGATATGACACACATGTATGTACACATCAATCAAGGTACAACTTGTGGGTGATACTCTGGTGGGTTTGTTAACAAGCTGAGTTAACTGATGGGACACACATGTATGTACACATCAATCAAGGTACAACTTATGGGTGATACTCTGGTGGGTTTGTTAACAAGCTGAGTTAACTGATGGGACACACATGTATGTACACATCTATCAAGGTACAACTTGTGGGTGTTACTCTGGTGGGTTTGTTAACAAGCTGAGTTAACTGATGGGACACACATGTATGTACACATCAATCAAGGTACAACTTATGGGTGATACTCTGGTGGGTTTGTTAACAAGCTGAGTTAACTGATGGGACACACATGTATGTACACATCTATCAAGGTACAACTTGTGGGTGTTACTCTGGTGGGTTTGTTAACAAGCTGAGTTAACTGATGGGACACACATGTATGTACACATCAATCAAGGTACAACTTGTGGGTGTTACTCTGGTGGGTGTGTTAACAAGCTGAGTTAACTGATATGACACACATGTATGTACACATCAATCAAGGTACAACTTGTGGGTGATACTCTGGTGGGTTTGTTAACAAGCTGAGTTAACTAATATGACACACATGTATGTACACATCAATCAAGGTACGACTTGTGGATGTTACTCTGGTGGGTTTGTTAACAAGCTGAGTTAACTGATGGGACACACATGTATGTACACATCAATCAAGGTACAACTTGTGGGTGGTACTCTGGTGGGTGTGTTAACAAGCTGAGTTAACTGATATGACACACATGTATGTACACATCAATCAAGGTACAACTTGTGGGTGTTACTCTGGTGGGTTTGTTAACAAGCTGAGTTAACTGATGTGACACACATGTATGTACACATCAATCAAGGTATGACTTGTGGGTGATACTCTGGTGGGTTTGTTAACAAGCTGAGTTAACTGATGGGACACACATGTATGTACACATCAATCAAGGTACAACTTGAGGGTGTTACTCTGGTGGGTTTGTTAACAAGCTGAGTTAACTGATATGACACACATGTATGTACACATCAATCAAGGTACGACTTGTGGATGTTACTCTGGTGGGTTTTTTAACAAGCTGAGTTAACTGATGGGACACACATGTATGTACACATCAATCAAGGTACGACTTGTGGATGTTACTCTGGTGGGTTTGTTAACAAGCTGAGTTAACTGATATGACACACATGTATGTACACATCAATCAAGGTACGACTTGTGGATGTTACTCTGGTGGGTTTGTTAACAAGCTGAGTTAACTGATATGACACACATGTATGTACACATCAATCAAGGTACGACTTGTGGATGTTACTCTGGTGGGTTTGTTAACAAGCTGAGTTAACTGATGGGACACACATGTATGTACACATCAATCAAGGTACAACTTGTGGGTGTTACTCTGGTGGGTGTGTTAACAAGCTGAGTTAATTGATGGGACACACATGTATGTACACATCAATCATCGTACAACTTGTGGGTGTTACTCTGGTGGGTTTGTTAACAAGCTGAGTTAACTGATATGACACACATGTATGTACACATCAATCAAGGTACAACTTGTGGGTGTTACTCTGGTGGGTTTGTTAACAAGCTGAGTTAACTGATGGGACACATGTATGTACACATCAATCAAGGTACAACTTGTGGGTGTTACTCTGGTGGTTTTGTTAACAAGCTGAGTTAACTGATGGGACACACATGTATGTACACATCAATCAAGGTACAACTTGTGGGTGTTACTCTGGTGGGTGTGTTAACAAGCTGAGTTAACTGATGGGACACACATGTATGTACACATCAATCATCGTACAATTTGTGGGTGTTACTCTGGTGGGTTTGTTAACAAGCTGAGTTAACTGATATGACACACATGTATGTACACATCAATCAAGGTACAACTTGTGGGTGTTACTCTGGTGGGTTTGTTAACAAGCTGAGTTAACTGATGGGACACATGTATGTACACATCAATCAAGGTACAACTTGTGGGTGTTACTCTGGTGGTTTTGTTAACAAGCTGAGTTAACTGATGTGACACACATGTATGTACACATCAATCAAGGTACGACTTGTGGGTGTTACTCTGGTGGGTTTGTTAACAAGCTGAGTTAACTGATGTGACACACATGTATGTACACATCAATCAAGGTATGACTTGAGGGTGTTACTCTGGTGGGTTTGTTAACAAGCTGAGTTAACTGATATGACACACATGTATGTACACATCAATCAAGGTACAACTTGTGGGTGATACTCTGGTGGGTTTGTTAACAAGCTGAGTTAACTGATGGGACACACATGTATGTACACATCAATCAAGGTACAACTTGTGGGTGTTACTCTGGTGGGTTTGTTAACAAGCTGAGTTAACTGATATGACACACATGTATGTACACATAAATCAAGGTACAACTTGTGGGTGTTACTCTGGTGGGTTTGTTAACAAGCTGAGTTAACTGATGGGACACACATGTATGTACACATCAATCAAGGTACCACTTGTGGGTGTTACTCTGGTGGGTTTGTTAACAAGCTGAGTTAACTGATGGGACACACATGTATGTACACATCAATCAAGGTACAACTTGTGGGTGTTACTCTGGTGGGTTTGTTAACAAGCTGAGTTAACTGATATGACACACATGTATGTACACATAAATCAAGGTACAACTTGTGGGTGTTACTCTGGTGGGTTTGTTAACAAGCTGAGTTAACTGATGGGACACACATGTATGTACACATCAATCAAGGTACCACTTGTGGGTGTTACTCTGGTGGGTTTGTTAACAAGCTGAGTTAACTGATGGGACACACATGTATGTACACATCAATCAACGTACAACTTGTGGGTGTTACTCTGGTGGGTTTGTTAACAAGCTGAGTTAACTGATATGACACACATGTATGTACACATCAATCAAGGTACAACTTGTGGGTGTTACTCTGGTGGGTTTGTTAACAAGCTGAGTTAACTGATGGGACACACATGTATGTACACATCAATCAAGGTACAACTTGTGGGTGTTACTCTGGTGGGTTTGTTAACAAGCTGAGTTGACTGATGTGACACACATGTATGTACACATCAATCAAGGTATGACTTGTGGGTGATACTCTGGTGGGTTTGTTAACAAGCTGAGTTAACTGATGGGACACACATGTATGTACACATCAATCAAGGTACAACTTGTGGGTGTTACTCTGGTGGGTTTGTTAACAAGCTGAGTTAACTGATATGACACACATGTATGTACACATCAATCAAGGTACAACTTGTGGGTGTTACTCTGGTGGGTTTGTTAACAAGCTGAGTTAACTGATATGACACACATGTATGTACACATCAATCAAGGTACGACTTGTGGGTGATACTCTGGTGGGTTTGTTAACAAGCTGAGTTAACTGATGGGACACACATGTATGTACACATCAATCAAGGTACCACTTGTGGGTGTTACTCTGGTGGGTTTGTTAACAAGCTGAGTTAACTGATGGGACACACATGTATGTACACATCAATCAAGGTACGACTTGTGGGTGTTACTCTGGTGGGTTTGTTAACAAGCTGAGTTAACTGATGGGACACACATGTATGTACACATCAATCAAGGTACAACTTGTGGGTGTTACTCTGGTGGGTGTGTTAACAAGCTGAGTTAACTGATGGGACACACATGTATGTACACATCAATCATCGTACAATTTGTGGGTGTTACTCTGGTGGGTTTGTTAACAAGCTGAGTTAACTGATATGACACACATGTATGTACACATCAATCAAGGTACAACTTGTGGGTGTTACTCTGGTGGGTTTGTTAACAAGCTGAGTTAACTGATGGGACACATGTATGTACACATCAATCAAGGTACAACTTGTGGGTGTTACTCTGGTGGTTTTGTTAACAAGCTGAGTTAACTGATGTGACACACATGTATGTACACATCAATCAAGGTACGACTTGTGGGTGTTACTCTGGTGGGTTTGTTAACAAGCTGAGTTAACTGATGTGACACACATGTATGTACACATCAATCAAGGTATGACTTGAGGGTGTTACTCTGGTGGGTTTGTTAACAAGCTGAGTTAACTGATATGACACACATGTATGTACACATCAATCAAGGTACAACTTGTGGGTGATACTCTGGTGGGTTTGTTAACAAGCTGAGTTAACTGATGGGACACACATGTATGTACACATCAATCAAGGTACAACTTGTGGGTGTTACTCTGGTGGGTTTGTTAACAAGCTGAGTTAACTGATATGACACACATGTATGTACACATAAATCAAGGTACAACTTGTGGGTGTTACTCTGGTGGGTTTGTTAACAAGCTGAGTTAACTGATGGGACACACATGTATGTACACATCAATCAAGGTACCACTTGTGGGTGTTACTCTGGTGGGTTTGTTAACAAGCTGAGTTAACTGATGGGACACACATGTATGTACACATCAATCAAGGTACAACTTGTGGGTGTTACTCTGGTGGGTTTGTTAACAAGCTGAGTTAACTGATATGACACACATGTATGTACACATAAATCAAGGTACAACTTGTGGGTGTTACTCTGGTGGGTTTGTTAACAAGCTGAGTTAACTGATGGGACACACATGTATGTACACATCAATCAAGGTACCACTTGTGGGTGTTACTCTGGTGGGTTTGTTAACAAGCTGAGTTAACTGATGGGACACACATGTATGTACACATCAATCAACGTACAACTTGTGGGTGTTACTCTGGTGGGTTTGTTAACAAGCTGAGTTAACTGATATGACACACATGTATGTACACATCAATCAAGGTACAACTTGTGGGTGTTACTCTGGTGGGTTTGTTAACAAGCTGAGTTAACTGATGGGACACACATGTATGTACACATCAATCAAGGTACAACTTGTGGGTGTTACTCTGGTGGGTTTGTTAACAAGCTGAGTTGACTGATGTGACACACATGTATGTACACATCAATCAAGGTATGACTTGTGGGTGATACTCTGGTGGGTTTGTTAACAAGCTGAGTTAACTGATGGGACACACATGTATGTACACATCAATCAAGGTACAACTTGTGGGTGTTACTCTGGTGGGTTTGTTAACAAGCTGAGTTAACTGATATGACACACATGTATGTACACATCAATCAAGGTACAACTTGTGGGTGTTACTCTGGTGGGTTTGTTAACAAGCTGAGTTAACTGATATGACACACATGTATGTACACATCAATCAAGGTACGACTTGTGGGTGATACTCTGGTGGGTTTGTTAACAAGCTGAGTTAACTGATGGGACACACATGTATGTACACATCAATCAAGGTACCACTTGTGGGTGTTACTCTGGTGGGTTTGTTAACAAGCTGAGTTAACTGATGGGACACACATGTATGTACACATCAATCAAGGTACGACTTGTGGGTGTTACTCTGGTGGGTTTGTTAACAAGCTGAGTTAACTGATGGGACACACATGTATGTACACATCAATCAAGGTACAACTTGTGGGTGTTACTCTGGTGGGTTTGTTAACAAGCTGAGTTAACTGATGGGACACACATGTATGTACACATCAATCAAGGTACAACTTGTGGGTGTTACTCTGGTGGGTTTGTTAACAAGCTGAGTTGACTGATGTGACACACATGTATGTACACATCAATCAAGGTATGACTTGTGGGTGTTACTCTGGTGGGTTTGTTAACAAGCTGAGTTAACCAATATGACACACATGTATGTACACATCAATCAAGGTACAACTT
The DNA here is from genome assembly GCA_963995525.1 of Escarpia spicata. Taxonomy (NCBI): domain Eukaryota; kingdom Metazoa; phylum Annelida; class Polychaeta; order Sabellida; family Siboglinidae; genus Escarpia; species Escarpia spicata. The sequence goes on from OZ023216.1 coordinate 2,836,584, forward strand.
GTGGGTGATACTCTGGTGGGTTTGTTAACAAGCTGAGTTAACTGATATGACACACATGTATGTACACATCAATCAAGGTACAACTTGTGGGTGTTACTCTGGTGGGTTTGTTAACAAGCTGAGTTAACTGATGTGACACACATGTATGTACACATCAATCAAAGTATGACTTGTGGGTGATACTCTGGTGGGTTTGTTAACAAGCTGAGTTAACTGATGGGACACACATGTATGTACACATCAATCAAGGTACAACTTGAGGGTGTTACTCTGGTGGGTTTGTTAACAAGCTGAGTTAACTGATATGACACACATGTATGTACACATCAATCAAGGTACGACTTGTGGATGTTACTCTGGTGGGTTTTTTAACAAGCTGAGTTAACTGATGGGACACACATGTATGTACACATCAATCAAGGTACGACTTGTGGATGTTACTCTGGTGGGTTTGTTAACAAGCTGAGTTAACTGATATGACACACATGTATGTACACATCAATCAAGGTACGACTTGTGGATGTTACTCTGGTGGGTTTGTTAACAAGCTGAGTTAACTGATGGGACACACATGTATGTACACATCAATCAAGGTACAACTTGTGGGTGTTACTCTGGTGGGTGTGTTAACAAGCTGAGTTAACTGATGGGACACACATGTATGTACACATCAATCATCGTACAACTTGTGGGTGTTACTCTGGTGGGTTTGTTAACAAGCTGAGTTAACTGATATGACACACATGTATGTACACATCAATCAAGGTACAACTTGTGGGTGTTACTCTGGTGGGTTTGTTGACAAGCTGAGTTAACTGATGGGACACATGTATGTACACATCAATCAAGGTACAACTTGTGGGTGTTACTCTGGTGGTTTTGTTAACAAGCTGAGTTAACTGATGGGACACACATGTATGTACACATCAATCAAGGTACAACTTGTGGGTGTTACTCTGGTGGGTGTGTTAACAAGCTGAGTTAACTGATGGGACACACATGTATGTACACATCAATCATCGTACAATTTGTGGGTGTTACTCTGGTGGGTTTGTTAACAAGCTGAGTTAACTGATATGACACACATGTATGTACACATCAATCAAGGTACAACTTGTGGGTGTTACTCTGGTGGGTTTGTTAACAAGCTGAGTTAACTGATGTGACACACATGTATGTACACATCAATCAAGGTATGACTTGAGGGTGTTACTCTGGTGGGTTTGTTAACAAGCTGAGTTAACTGATATGACACACATGTATGTACACATCAATCAAGGTACAACTTGTGGGTGATACTCTGGTGGGTTTGTTAACAAGCTGAGTTAACTGATGGGACACACATGTATGTACACATCAATCATCGTACAATTTGTGGGTGTTACTCTGGTGGGTTTGTTAACAAGCTGAGTTAACTGATATGACACACATGTATGTACACATCAATCAAGGTACAACTTGTGGGTGTTACTCTGGTGGGTTTGTTAACAAGCTGAGTTAACTGATGTGACACACATGTATGTACACATCAATCAAGGTATGACTTGAGGGTGTTACTCTGGTGGGTTTGTTAACAAGCTGAGTTAACTGATATGACACACATGTATGTACACATCAATCAAGGTACAACTTGTGGGTGATACTCTGGTGGGTTTGTTAACAAGCTGAGTTAACTGATGGGACACACATGTATGTACACATCAATCAAGGTACAACTTGTGGGTGTTACTCTGGTGGGTTTGTTAACAAGCTGAGTTAACTGATATGACACACGTGTATGTACACATAAATCAAGGTACAACTTGTGGGTGTTACTCTGGTGGGTTTGTTAACAAGCTGAGTTAACTGATGGGACACACATGTATGTACACATCAATCAAGGTACCACTTGTGGGTGTTACTCTGGTGGGTTTGTTAACAAGCTGAGTTAACTGATGGGACACACATGTATGTACACATCAATCAAGGTACAACTTGTGGGTGTTACTCTGGTGGGTTTGTTAACAAGCTGAGTTAACTGATATGACACACATGTATGTACACATAAATCAAGGTACAACTTGTGGGTGTTACTCTGGTGGGTTTGTTAACAAGCTGAGTTAACTGATGGGACACACATGTATGTACACATCAATCAAGGTACCACTTGTGGGTGTTACTCTGGTGGGTTTGTTAACAAGCTGAGTTAACTGATGGGACACACATGTATGTACACATCAATCAACGTACAACTTGTGGGTGTTACTCTGGTGGGTTTGTTAACAAGCTGAGTTAACTGATATGACACACATGTATGTACACATCAATCAAGGTACAACTTGTGGGTGTTACTCTGGTGGGTTTGTTAACAAGCTGAGTTAACTGATGGGACACACATGTATGTACACATCAATCAAGGTACAACTTGTGGGTGTTACTCTGGTGGGTTTGTTAACAAGCTGAGTTGACTGATGTGACACACATGTATGTACACATCAATCAAGGTATGACTTGTGGGTGATACTCTGGTGGGTTTGTTAACAAGCTGAGTTAACTGATGGGACACACATGTATGTACACATCAATCAAGGTACAACTTGTGGGTGTTACTCTGGTGGGTTTGTTAACAAGCTGAGTTAACTGATATGACACACATGTATGTACACATCAATCAAGGTACAACTTGTGGGTGTTACTCTGGTGGGTTTGTTAACAAGCTGAGTTAACTGATATGACACACATGTATGTACACATCAATCAAGGTACGACTTGTGGGTGATACTCTGGTGGGTTTGTTAACAAGCTGAGTTAACTGATGGGACACACATGTATGTACACATCAATCAAGGTACCACTTGTGGGTGTTACTCTGGTGGGTTTGTTAACAAGCTGAGTTAACTGATGGGACACACATGTATGTACACATCAATCAAGGTACGACTTGTGGGTGTTACTCTGGTGGGTTTGTTAACAAGCTGAGTTAACTGATGGGACACACATGTATGTACACATCAATCAAGGTACAACTTGTGGGTGTTACTCTGGTGGGTTTGTTAACAAGCTGAGTTAACTGATGGGACACACATGTATGTACACATCAATCAAGGTACAACTTGTGGGTGTTACTCTGGTGGGTTTGTTAACAAGCTGAGTTGACTGATGTGACACACATGTATATACACATCAATCAAGGTATGACTTGTGGGTGTTACTCTGGTGGGTTTGTTAACAAGCTGAGTTAACCAATATGACACACATGTATGTACACATCAATCAAGGTACAACTTGTGGGTGATACTCTGGTGGGTTTGTTAACAAGCTGAGTTAACTGATGGGACACACATGTATGTACACATCAATCAAGGTACAACTTGTGGGTGTTACTCTGGTGGGTTTGTTAACAAGCTGAGTTAACTGATATGACACACATGTATGTACACATCAATCAAGGTACAACTTGTGGGTGATACTCTGGTGGGTTTGTTAACAAGCTGAGTTAACTGATGGGACACACATGTATGTACACATCAATCAAGGTACAACTTGTGGGTGATACTCTGGTGGGTTTGTTAACAAGCTGAGTTAACTGATGGGACACACATGTATGTACACATCAATCAAGGTACAACTTGTGGGTGTTACTCTGGTGGGTTTGTTAACAAGCTGAGTTAACTGATGGGACACACATGTATGCATACATCAATCAAGGTACAACTTGTGGGTGTTACTCTGGTGGGTGTGTTAACAAGCTGAGTTAACTGATATGACACACATGTATGTACACATCAATCAAGGTACAACTTGTGGGTGATACTCTGGTGGGTTTGTTAACAAGCTGAGTTAACTAATATGACACACATGTATGTACACATCAATCAAGGTACAACTTGTGGGTGTTACTCTGGTGGTTTTGTTAACAAGCTGAGTTAACTGATGTGACACACATGTATGTACACATCAATCAAGGTACGACTTGTGGGTGTTACTCTGGTGGGTTTGTTAACAAGCTGAGTTAACTGATGTGACACACATGTATGTACACATCAATCAAGGTATGACTTGAGGGTGTTACTCTGGTGGGTTTGTTAACAAGCTGAGTTAACTGATATGACACACATGTATGTACACATCAATCAAGGTACAACTTGTGGGTGATACTCTGGTGGGTTTGTTAACAAGCTGAGTTAACTGATGGGACACACATGTATGTACACATCAATCAAGGTACAACTTGTGGGTGTTACTCTGGTGGGTTTGTTAACAAGCTGAGTTAACTGATATGACACACATGTATGTACACATAAATCAAGGTACAACTTGTGGGTGTTACTCTGGTGGGTTTGTTAACAAGCTGAGTTAACTGATGGGACACACATGTATGTACACATCAATCAAGGTACCACTTGTGGGTGTTACTCTGGTGGGTTTGTTAACAAGCTGAGTTAACTGATGGGACACACATGTATGTACACATCAATCAAGGTACAACTTGTGGGTGTTACTCTGGTGGGTTTGTTAACAAGCTGAGTTAACTGATATGACACACATGTATGTACACATAAATCAAGGTACAACTTGTGGGTGTTACTCTGGTGGGTTTGTTAACAAGCTGAGTTAACTGATGTGACACACATGTATGTACACATCAATCAAGGTATGACTTGTGGGTGATACTCTGGTGGGTTTGTTAACAAGCTGAGTTAACTGATGGGACACACATGTATGTACACATCAATCAAGGTACAACTTGAGGGTGTTACTCTGGTGGGTTTGTTAACAAGCTGAGTTAACTGATATGACACACATGTATGTACACATCAATCAAGGTACGACTTGTGGATGTTACTCTGGTGGGTTTTTTAACAAGCTGAGTTAACTGATGGGACACACATGTATGTACACATCAATCAAGGTACGACTTGTGGATGTTACTCTGGTGGGTTTGTTAACAAGCTGAGTTAACTGATATGACACACATGTATGTACACATCAATCAAGGTACGACTTGTGGATGTTACTCTGGTGGGTTTGTTAACAAGCTGAGTTAACTGATATGACACACATGTATGTACACATCAATCAAGGTACGACTTGTGGATGTTACTCTGGTGGGTTTGTTAACAAGCTGAGTTAACTGATGGGACACACATGTATGTACACATCAATCAAGGTACAACTTGTGGGTGTTACTCTGGTGGGTGTGTTAACAAGCTGAGTTAACTGATGGGACACACATGTATGTACACATCAATCATCGTACAACTTGTGGGTGTTACTCTGGTGGGTTTGTTAACAAGCTGAGTTAACTGATATGACACACATGTATGTACACATCAATCAAGGTACAACTTGTGGGTGTTACTCTGGTGGGTTTGTTAACAAGCTGAGTTAACTGATGGGACACATGTATGTACACATCAATCAAGGTACAACTTGTGGGTGTTACTCTGGTGGTTTTGTTAACAAGCTGAGTTAACTGATGGGACACACATGTATGTACACATCAATCAAGGTACAACTTGTGGGTGTTACTCTGGTGGGTGTGTTAACAAGCTGAGTTAACTGATGGGACACACATGTATGTACACATCAATCATCGTACAATTTGTGGGTGTTACTCTGGTGGGTTTGTTAACAAGCTGAGTTAACTGATATGACACACATGTATGTACACATCAATCAAGGTACAACTTGTGGGTGTTACTCTGGTGGGTTTGTTAACAAGCTGAGTTAACTGATGGGACACATGTATGTACACATCAATCAAGGTACAACTTGTGGGTGTTACTCTGGTGGTTTTGTTAACAAGCTGAGTTAACTGATGTGACACACATGTATGTACACATCAATCAAGGTACGACTTGTGGGTGTTACTCTGGTGGGTTTGTTAACAAGCTGAGTTAACTGATGTGACACACATGTATGTACACATCAATCAAGGTATGACTTGAGGGTGTTACTCTGGTGGGTTTGTTAACAAGCTGAGTTAACTGATATGACACACATGTATGTACACATCAATCAAGGTACAACTTGTGGGTGATACTCTGGTGGGTTTGTTAACAAGCTGAGTTAACTGATGGGACACACATGTATGTACACATCAATCAAGGTACAACTTGTGGGTGTTACTCTGGTGGGTTTGTTAACAAGCTGAGTTAACTGATATGACACACATGTATGTACACATAAATCAAGGTACAACTTGTGGGTGTTACTCTGGTGGGTTTGTTAACAAGCTAAGTTAACTGATGGGACACACATGTATGTACACATCAATCAAGGTACCACTTGTGGGTGTTACTCTGGTGGGTTTGTTAACAAGCTGAGTTAACTGATGGGACACACATGTATGTACACATCAATCAAGGTACAACTTGTGGGTGTTACTCTGGTGGGTTTGTTAACAAGCTGAGTTAACTGATATGACACACATGTATGTACACATAAATCAAGGTACAACTTGTGGGTGTTACTCTGGTGGGTTTGTTAACAAGCTGAGTTAACTGATGGGACACACATGTATGTACACATCAATCAAGGTACCACTTGTGGGTGTTACTCTGGTGGGTTTGTTAACAAGCTGAGTTAACTGATGGGACACACATGTATGTACACATCAATCAACGTACAACTTGTGGGTGTTACTCTGGTGGGTTTGTTAACAAGCTGAGTTAACTGATATGACACACATGTATGTACACATCAATCAAGGTACAACTTGTGGGTGTTACTCTGGTGGGTTTGTTAACAAGCTGAGTTAACTGATGGGACACACATGTATGTACACATCAATCAAGGTACAACTTGTGGGTGTTGCTCTGGTGGGTTTGTTAACAAGCTGAGTTGACTGATGTGACACACATGTATGTACACATCAATCAAGGTATGACTTGTGGGTGATACTCTGGTGGGTTTGTTAACAAGCTGAGTTAACTGATGGGACACACATGTATGTACACATCAATCAAGGTACAACTTGTGGGTGTTACTCTGGTGGGTTTGTTAACAAGCTGAGTTAACTGATATGACACACATGTATGTACACATCAATCAAGGTACAACTTGTGGGTGTTACTCTGGTGGGTTTGTTAACAAGCTGAGTTAACTGATATGACACACATGTATGTACACATCAATCAAGGTACGACTTGTGGGTGATACTCTGGTGGGTTTGTTAACAAGCTGAGTTAACTGATGGGACACACATGTATGTACACATCAATCAAGGTACCACTTGTGGGTGTTACTCTGGTGGGTTTGTTAACAAGCTGAGTTAACTGATGGGACACACATGTATGTACACATCAATCAAGGTACGACTTGTGGGTGTTACTCTGGTGGGTTTGTTAACAAGCTGAGTTAACTGATGGGACACACATGTATGTACACATCAATCAAGGTACAACTTGTGGGTGTTACTCTGGTGGGTTTGTTAACAAGCTGAGTTAACTGATGGGACACACATGTATGTACACATCAATCAAGGTACAACTTGTGGGTGTTACTCTGGTGGGTTTGTTAACAAGCTGAGTTAACTGATGTGACACACATGTATGTACACATCAATCAAGGTATGACTTGAGGGTGTTACTCTGGTGGGTTTGTTAACAAGCTGAGTTAACTGATATGACACACATGTATGTACACATCAATCAAGGTACAACTTGTGGGTGATACTCTGGTGGGTTTGTTAACAAGCTGAGTTAACTGATGGGACACACATGTATGTACACATCAATCAAGGTACAACTTGTGGGTGTTACTCTGGTGGGTTTGTTAACAAGCTGAGTTAACTGATATGACACACATGTATGTACACATAAATCAAGGTACAACTTGTGGGTGTTACTCTGGTGGGTTTGTTAACAAGCTAAGTTAACTGATGGGACACACATGTATGTACACATCAATCAAGGTACCACTTGTGGGTGTTACTCTGGTGGGTTTGTTAACAAGCTGAGTTAACTGATGGGACACACATGTATGTACACATCAATCAAGGTACAACTTGTGGGTGTTACTCTGGTGGGTTTGTTAACAAGCTGAGTTAACTGATATGACACACATGTATGTACACATAAATCAAGGTACAACTTGTGGGTGTTACTCTGGTGGGTTTGTTAACAAGCTGAGTTAACTGATGGGACACACATGTATGTACACATCAATCAAGGTACCACTTGTGGGTGTTACTCTGGTGGGTTTGTTAACAAGCTGAGTTAACTGATGGGACACACATGTATGTACACATCAATCAACGTACAACTTGTGGGTGTTACTCTGGTGGGTTTGTTAACAAGCTGAGTTAACTGATATGACACACATGTATGTACACATCAATCAAGGTACAACTTGTGGGTGTTACTCTGGTGGGTTTGTTAACAAGCTGAGTTAACTGATGGGACACACATGTATGTACACATCAATCAAGGTACAACTTGTGGGTGTTGCTCTGGTGGGTTTGTTAACAAGCTGAGTTGACTGATGTGACACACATGTATGTACACATCAATCAAGGTATGACTTGTGGGTGATACTCTGGTGGGTTTGTTAACAAGCTGAGTTAACTGATGGGACACACATGTATGTACACATCAATCAAGGTACAACTTGTGGGTGTTACTCTGGTGGGTTTGTTAACAAGCTGAGTTAACTGATATGACACACATGTATGTACACATCAATCAAGGTACAACTTGTGGGTGTTACTCTGGTGGGTTTGTTAACAAGCTGAGTTAACTGATATGACACACATGTATGTACACATCAATCAAGGTACGACTTGTGGGTGATACTCTGGTGGGTTTGTTAACAAGCTGAGTTAACTGATGGGACACACATGTATGTACACATCAATCAAGGTACCACTTGTGGGTGTTACTCTGGTGGGTTTGTTAACAAGCTGAGTTAACTGATGGGACACACATGTATGTACACATCAATCAAGGTACGACTTGTGGGTGTTACTCTGGTGGGTTTGTTAACAAGCTGAGTTAACTGATGGGACACACATGTATGTACACATCAATCAAGGTACAACTTGTGGGTGTTACTCTGGTGGGTTTGTTAACAAGCTGAGTTAACTGATGGGACACACATGTATGTACACATCAATCAAGGTACAACTTGTGGGTGATACTCTGGTGGGTTTGTTAACAAGCTGAGTTAACTGATGGGACACACATGTATGTACACATCAATCAAGGTACAACTTGTGGGTGTTACTCTGGTGGGTTTGTTAACAAGCTGAGTTAACTGATGGGACACACATGTATGCATACATCAATCAAGGTACAACTTGTGGGTGTTACTCTGGTGGGTGTGTTAACAAGCTGAGTTAACTGATATGACACACATGTATGTACACATCAATCAAGGTACAACTTGTGGGTGATACTCTGGTGGGTTTGTTAACAAGCTGAGTTAACTAATATGACACACATGTATGTACACATCAATCAAGGTACAACTTGTGGGTGTTACTCTGGTGGTTTTGTTAACAAGCTGAGTTAACTGATGTGACACACATGTATGTACACATCAATCAAGGTACGACTTGTGGGTGTTACTCTGGTGGGTTTGTTAACAAGCTGAGTTAACTGATGTGACACACATGTATGTACACATCAATCAAGGTATGACTTGAGGGTGTTACTCTGGTGGGTTTGTTAACAAGCTGAGTTAACTGATATGACACACATGTATGTACACATCAATCAAGGTACAACTTGTGGGTGATACTCTGGTGGGTTTGTTAACAAGCTGAGTTAACTGATGGGACACACATGTATGTACACATCAATCAAGGTACTACTTGTGGGTGTTACTCTGGTGGGTTTGTTAACAAGCTGAGTTAACTGATATGACACACATGTATGTACACATAAATCAAGGTACAACTTGTGGGTGTTACTCTGGTGGGTTTGTTAACAAGCTGAGTTAACTGATGGGACACACATGTATGTACACATCAATCAAGGTACCACTTGTGGGTGTTACTCTGGTGGGTTTGTTAACAAGCTGAGTTAACTGATGGGACACACATGTATGTACACATCAATCAAGGTACAACTTGTGGGTGTTACTCTGGTGGGTTTGTTAACAAGCTGAGTTAACTGATATGACACACATGTATGTACACATAAATCAAGGTACAACTTGTGGGTGTTACTCTGGTGGGTTTGTTAACAAGCTGAGTTAACTGATGTGACACACATGTATGTACACATCAATCAAGGTATGACTTGTGGGTGATACTCTGGTGGGTTTGTTAACAAGCTGAGTTAACTGATGGGACACACATGTATGTACACATCAATCAAGGTACAACTTGAGGGTGTTACTCTGGTGGGTTTGTTAACAAGCTGAGTTAACTGATATGACACACATGTATGTACACATCAATCAAGGTACGACTTGTGGATGTTACTCTGGTGGGTTTTTTAACAAGCTGAGTTAACTGATGGGACACACATGTATGTACACATCAATCAAGGTACGACTTGTGGATGTTACTCTGGTGGGTTTGTTAACAAGCTGAGTTAACTGATATGACACACATGTATGTACACATCAATCAAGGTACGACTTGTGGATGTTACTCTGGTGGGTTTGTTAACAAGCTGAGTTAACTGATATGACACACATGTATGTACACATCAATCAAGGTACGACTTGTGGATGTTACTCTGGTGGGTTTGTTAACAAGCTGAGTTAACTGATGGGACACACATGTATGTACACATCAATCAAGGTACAACTTGTGGGTGTTACTCTGGTGGGTGTGTTAACAAGCTGAGTTAACTGATGGGACACACATGTATGTACACATCAATCATCGTACAACTTGTGGGTGTTACTCTGGTGGGTTTGTTAACAAGCTGAGTTAACTGATATGACACACATGTATGTACACATCAATCAAGGTACAACTTGTGGGTGTTACTCTGGTGGGTTTGTTAACAAGCTGAGTTAACTGATGGGACACATGTATGTACACATCAATCAAGGTACAACTTGTGGGTGTTACTCTGGTGGTTTTGTTAACAAGCTGAGTTAACTGATGGGACACACATGTATGTACACATCAATCAAGGTACAACTTGTGGGTGTTACTCTGGTGGGTGTGTTAACAAGCTGAGTTAACTGATGGGACACACATGTATGTACACATCAATCATCGTACAATTTGTGGGTGTTACTCTGGTGGGTTTGTTAACAAGCTGAGTTAACTGATATGACACACATGTATGTACACATCAATCAAGGTACAACTTGTGGGTGTTACTCTGGTGGGTTTGTTAACAAGCTGAGTTAACTGATGGGACACATGTATGTACACATCAATCAAGGTACAACTTGTGGGTGTTACTCTGGTGGTTTTGTTAACAAGCTGAGTTAACTGATGTGACACACATGTATGTACACATCAATCAAGGTACGACTTGTGGGTGTTACTCTGGTGGGTTTGTTAACAAGCTGAGTTATCTGATGTGACACACATGTATGTACACATCAATCAAGGTATGACTTGAGGGTGTTACTCTGGTGGGTTTGTTAACAAGCTGAGTTAACTGATATGACACACATGTATGTACACATCAATCAAGGTACAACTTGTGGGTGATACTCTGGTGGGTTTGTTAACAAGCTGAGTTAACTGATGGGACACACATGTATGTACACATCAATCAAGGTACAACTTGTGGGTGTTACTCTGGTGGGTTTGTTAACAAGCTGAGTTAACTGATATGACACACATGTATGTACACATAAATCAAGGTACAACTTGTGGGTGTTACTCTGGTGGGTTTGTTAACAAGCTAAGTTAACTGATGGGACACACATGTATGTACACATCAATCAAGGTACCACTTGTGGGTGTTACTCTGGTGGGTTTGTTAACAAGCTGAGTTAACTGATGGGACACACATGTATGTACACATCAATCAAGGTACAACTTGTGGGTGTTACTCTGGTGGGTTTGTTAACAAGCTGAGTTAACTGATATGACACACATGTATGTACACATAAATCAAGGTACAACTTGTGGGTGTTACTCTGGTGGGTTTGTTAACAAGCTGAGTTAACTGATGGGACACACATGTATGTACACATCAATCAAGGTACCACTTGTGGGTGTTACTCTGGTGGGTTTGTTAACAAGCTGAGTTAACTGATGGGACACACATGTATGTACACATCAATCAACGTACAACTTGTGGGTGTTACTCTGGTGGGTTTGTTAACAAGCTGAGTTAACTGATATGACACACATGTATGTACACATCAATCAAGGTACAACTTGTGGGTGTTACTCTGGTGGGTTTGTTAACAAGCTGAGTTAACTGATGGGACACACATGTATGTACACATCAATCAAGGTACAACTTGTGGGTGTTACTCTGGTGGGTTTGTTAACAAGCTGAGTTGACTGATGTGACACACATGTATGTACACATCAATCAAGGTATGACTTGTGGGTGATACTCTGGTGGGTTTGTTAACAAGCTGAGTTAACTGATGGGACACACATGTATGTACACATCAATCAAGGTACAACTTGTGGGTGTTACTCTGGTGGGTTTGTTAACAAGCTGAGTTAACTGATATGACACACATGTATGTACACATCAATCAAGGTACAACTTGTGGGTGTTACTCTGGTGGGTTTGTTAACAAGCTGAGTTAACTGATATGACACACATGTATGTACACATCAATCAAGGTACGACTTGTGGGTGATACTCTGGTGGGTTTGTTAACAAGCTGAGTTAACTGATGGGACACACATGTATGTACACATCAATCAAGGTACCACTTGTGGGTGTTACTCTGGTGGGTTTGTTAACAAGCTGAGTTAACTGATGGGACACACATGTATGTACACATCAATCAAGGTACGACTTGTGGGTGTTACTCTGGTGGGTTTGTTAACAAGCTGAGTTAACTGATGGGACACACATGTATGTACACATCAATCAAGGTACAACTTGTGGGTGTTACTCTGGTGGGTTTGTTAACAAGCTGAGTTAACTGATGGGACACACATGTATGTACACATCAATCAAGGTACAACTTGTGGGTGTTACTCTGGTGGGTTTGTTAACAAGCTGAGTTGACTGATGTGACACACATGTATGTACACATCAATCAAGGTATGACTTGTGGGTGTTACTCTGGTGGGTTTGTTAACAAGCTGAGTTAACCAATATGACACACATGTATGTACACATCAATCAAGGTACAACTTGTGGGTGATACTCTGGTGGGTTTGTTAACAAGCTGAGTTAACTGATGGGACACACATGTATGTACACATCAATCAAGGTACAACTTGTGGGTGTTACTCTGGTGGGTTTGTTAACAAGCTGAGTTAACTGATGGGACACACATGTATGTACACATCAATCAAGGTACAACTTGTGGGTGTTACTCTGGTGGGTGTGTTAACAAGCTGAGTTAACTGATGGGACACACATGTATGTACACATCAATCATCGTACAACTTGTGGGTGTTACTCTGGTGGGTTTGTTAACAAGCTGAGTTAACTGATATGACACACATGTATGTACACATCAATCAAGGTACAACTTGTGGGTGTTACTCTGGTGGGTTTGTTAACAAGCTGAGTTAACTGATGGGACACATGTATGTACACATCAATCAAGGTACAACTTGTGGGTGTTACTCTGGTGGTTTTGTTAACAAGCTGAGTTAACTGATGGGACACACATGTATGTACACATCAATCAAGGTACAACTTGTGGGTGTTACTCTGGTGGGTGTGTTAACAAGCTGAGTTAACTGATGGGACACACATGTATGTACACATCAATCATCGTACAATTTGTGGGTGTTACTCTGGTGGGTTTGTTAACAAGCTGAGTTAACTGATATGACACACATGTATGTACACATCAATCAAGGTACAACTTGTGGGTGTTACTCTGGTGGGTTTGTTAACAAGCTGAGTTAACTGATGGGACACATGTATGTACACATCAATCAAGGTACAACTTGTGGGTGTTACTCTGGTGGTTTTGTTAACAAGCTGAGTTAACTGATGTGACACACATGTATGTACACATCAATCAAGGTACGACTTGTGGGTGTTACTCTGGTGGGTTTGTTAACAAGCTGAGTTATCTGATGTGACACACATGTATGTACACATCAATCAAGGTATGACTTGAGGGTGTTACTCTGGTGGGTTTGTTAACAAGCTGAGTTAACTGATATGACACACATGTATGTACACATCAATCAAGGTACAACTTGTGGGTGATACTCTGGTGGGTTTGTTAACAAGCTGAGTTAACTGATGGGACACACATGTATGTACACATCAATCAAGGTACAACTTGTGGGTGTTACTCTGGTGGGTTTGTTAACAAGCTGAGTTAACTGATATGACACACATGTATGTACACATAAATCAAGGTACAACTTGTGGGTGTTACTCTGGTGGGTTTGTTAACAAGCTAAGTTAACTGATGGGACACACATGTATGTACACATCAATCAAGGTACCACTTGTGGGTGTTACTCTGGTGGGTTTGTTAACAAGCTGAGTTAACTGATGGGACACACATGTATGTACACATCAATCAAGGTACAACTTGTGGGTGTTACTCTGGTGGGTTTGTTAACAAGCTGAGTTAACTGATATGACACACATGTATGTACACATAAATCAAGGTACAACTTGTGGGTGTTACTCTGGTGGGTTTGTTAACAAGCTGAGTTAACTGATGGGACACACATGTATGTACACATCAATCAAGGTACCACTTGTGGGTGTTACTCTGGTGGGTTTGTTAACAAGCTGAGTTAACTGATGGGACACACATGTATGTACACATCAATCAACGTACAACTTGTGGGTGTTACTCTGGTGGGTTTGTTAACAAGCTGAGTTAACTGATATGACACACATGTATGTACACATCAATCAAGGTACAACTTGTGGGTGTTACTCTGGTGGGTTTGTTAACAAGCTGAGTTAACTGATGGGACACACATGTATGTACACATCAATCAAGGTACAACTTGTGGGTGTTACTCTGGTGGGTTTGTTAACAAGCTGAGTTGACTGATGTGACACACATGTATGTACACATCAATCAAGGTATGACTTGTGGGTGATACTCTGGTGGGTTTGTTAACAAGCTGAGTTAACTGATGGGACACACATGTATGTACACATCAATCAAGGTACAACTTGTGGGTGTTACTCTGGTGGGTTTGTTAACAAGCTGAGTTAACTGATATGACACACATGTATGTACACATCAATCAAGGTACAACTTGTGGGTGTTACTCTGGTGGGTTTGTTAACAAGCTGAGTTAACTGATATGACACACATGTATGTACACATCAATCAAGGTACGACTTGTGGGTGATACTCTGGTGGGTTTGTTAACAAGCTGAGTTAACTGATGGGACACACATGTATGTACACATCAATCAAGGTACCACTTGTGGGTGTTACTCTGGTGGGTTTGTTAACAAGCTGAGTTAACTGATGGGACACACATGTATGTACACATCAATCAAGGTACGACTTGTGGGTGTTACTCTGGTGGGTTTGTTAACAAGCTGAGTTAACTGATGGGACACACATGTATGTACACATCAATCAAGGTACAACTTGTGGGTGTTACTCTGGTGGGTTTGTTAACAAGCTGAGTTAACTGATGGGACACACATGTATGTACACATCAATCAAGGTACAACTTGTGGGTGTTACTCTGGTGGGTTTGTTAACAAGCTGAGTTGACTGATGTGACACACATGTATGTACACATCAATCAAGGTATGACTTGTGGGTGTTACTCTGGTGGGTTTGTTAACAAGCTGAGTTAACCAATATGACACACATGTATGTACACATCAATCAAGGTACAACTTGTGGGTGATACTCTGGTGGGTTTGTTAACAAGCTGAGTTAACTGATGGGACACACATGTATGTACACATCAATCAAGGTACAACTTGTGGGTGTTACTCTGGTGGGTTTGTTAACAAGCTGAGTTAACTGATATGACACACATGTATGTACACATCAATCAAGGTACAACTTGTGGGTGTTACTCTGGTGGGTTTGTTAACAAGCTGAGTTAACTGATGGGGCACACATGTATGTACACATAAATCAAGGTACAACTTGTGGGTGTTACTCTGGTGGGTTTGTTAACAAGCTGAGTTGACTGATGTGACACACATGTATGTACACATCAATCAAGGTATGACTTGTGGGTGATACTCTGGTGGGTTTGTTAACAAGCTGAGTTAACTGATGGGACACACATGTATGTACACATCAATCAAGGTACAACTTGTGGGTGTTACTCTGGTGGGTTTGTTAACAAGCTGAGTTGACTGATGTGACACACATGTATGTACACATCAATCAAGGTATGACTTGTGGGTGATACTCTGGTGGGTTTGTTAACAAGCTGAGTTAACTGATGGGACACACATGTATGTACACATCAATCAAGGTACAACTTGTGGGTGTTACTCTGGTGGGTTTGTTAACAAGCTGAGTTAACTGATATGACACACATGTATGTACACATCAATCAAGGTACAACTTGTGGGTGTTACTCTGGTGGGTTTGTTAACAAGCTGAGTTAACTGATGGGACACACATGTATGTACACATCAATCAAGGTACAACTTGTGGGTGTTACTCTGGTGGGTTTGTTAACAAGCTGAGTTAACTGATATGACACACATGTATGTACACATCAATCAAGGTACAACTTGTGGGTGATACTCTGGTGGGTTTGTTAACAAGCTGAGTTAACTGATGGGACACACATGTATGTACACATCAATCAAGGTACAACTTATGGGTGATACTCTGGTGGGTTTGTTAACAAGCTGAGTTAACTGATGGGACACACATGTATGTACACATCAATCAAGGTACAACTTGTGGGTGTTACTCTGGTGGGTTTGTTAACAAGCTGAGTTAACTGATGGGACACACATGTATGTACACATCAATCAAGGTACAACTTGTGGGTGTTACTCTGGTGGGTTTGTTAACAAGCTGAGTTAACTGATGGGACACACATGTATGTACACATCAATCAAGGTACAACTTGTGGGTGTTACTCTGGTGGGTGTGTTAACAAGCTGAGTTAACTGATATGACACACATGTATGTACACATCAATCAAGGTACAACTTGTGGGTGATACTCTGGTGGGTTTGTTAACAAGCTGAGTTAACTAATATGACACACATGTATGTACACATCAATCAAGGTACGACTTGTGGATGTTACTCTGGTGGGTTTGTTAACAAGCTGAGTTAACTGATGGGACACACATGTATGTACACATCAATCAAGGTACAACTTGTGGGTGTTACTCTGGTGGGTGTGTTAACAAGCTGAGTTAACTGATATGACACACATGTATGTACACATCAATCAAGGTACAACTTGTGGGTGATACTCTGGTGGGTTTGTTAACAAGCTGAGTTAACTGATGGGACACACATGTATGTACACATCAATCATCGTACAACTTGTGGGTGTTACTCTGGTGGGTTTGTTAACAAGCTGAGTTAACTGATATGACACATATGTATGTACACATCAATCAAGGTACAACTTGTGGGTGTTACTCTGGTGGGTTTGTTAACAAGCTGAGTTAACTGATGGGACACATGTATGTACACATCAATCAAGGTACAACTTGTGGGTGTTACTCTGGTGGTTTTGTTAACAAGCTGAGTTAACTGATGTGACACACATGTATGTACACATCAATCAAGGTACGACTTGTGGGTATTACTCTGGTGGGTTTGTTAACAAGCTGAGTTAACTGATGTGACACACATGTATGTACACATCAATCAAGGTACAACTTGTGGGTGTTACTCTGGTGGTTTTGTTAACAAGCTGAGTTAACTGATGTGACACACATGTATGTACACATCAATCAAGGTACGACTTGTGGGTGTTACTCTGGTGGGTTTGTTAACAAGCTGAGTTAACTGATGTGACACACATGTATGTACACATCAATCAAGGTATGACTTGAGGGTGTTACTCTGGTGGGTTTGTTAACAAGCTGAGTTAACTGATATGACACACATGTATGTACACATCAATCAAGGTACAACTTGTGGGTGATACTCTGGTGGGTTTGTTAACAAGCTGAGTTAACTGATGGGACACACATGTATGTACACATCAATCAAGGTACAACTTGTGGGTGTTACTCTGGTGGGTTTGTTAACAAGCTGAGTTAACTGATATGACACACATGTATGTACACATAAATCAAGGTACAACTTGTGGGTGTTACTCTGGTGGGTTTGTTAACAAGCTGAGTTAACTGATGGGACACACATGTATGTACACATCAATCAAGGTACCACTTGTGGGTGTTACTCTGGTGGGTTTGTTAACAAGCTGAGTTAACTGATGGGACACACATGTATGTACACATCAATCAAGGTACAACTTGTGGGTGTTACTCTGGTGGGTTTGTTAACAAGCTGAGTTAACTGATATGACACACATGTATGTACACATAAATCAAGGTACAACTTGTGGGTGTTACTCTGGTGGGTTTGTTAACAAGCTGAGTTAACTGATGGGACACACATGTATGTACACATCAATCAAGGTACCACTTGTGGGTGTTACTCTGGTGGGTTTGTTAACAAGCTGAGTTAACTGATGGGACACACATGTATGTACACATCAATCAACGTACAACTTGTGGGTGTTACTCTGGTGGGTTTGTTAACAAGCTGAGTTAACTGATATGACACACATGTATGTACACATCAATCAAGGTACAACTTGTGGGTGTTACTCTGGTGGGTTTGTTAACAAGCTGAGTTAACTGATGGGACACACATGTATGTACACATCAATCAAGGTACAACTTGTGGGTGTTACTCTGGTGGGTTTGTTAACAAGCTGAGTTGACTGATGTGACACACATGTATGTACACATCAATCAAGGTATGACTTGTGGGTGATACTCTGGTGGGTTTGTTAACAAGCTGAGTTAACTGATGGGACACACATGTATGTACACATCAATCAAGGTACAACTTGTGGGTGTTACTCTGGTGGGTTTGTTAACAAGCTGAGTTAACTGATATGACACACATGTATGTACACATAAATCAAGGTACAACTTGTGGGTGTTACTCTGGTGGGTTTGTTAACAAGCTGAGTTAACTGATGGGACACACATGTATGTACACATCAATCAAGGTACCACTTGTGGGTGTTACTCTGGTGGGTTTGTTAACAAGCTGAGTTAACTGATGGGACACACATGTATGTACACATCAATCAAGGTACAACTTGTGGGTGTTACTCTGGTGGGTTTGTTAACAAGCTGAGTTAACTGATATGACACACATGTATGTACACATAAATCAAGGTACAACTTGTGGGTGTTACTCTGGTGGGTTTGTTAACAAGCTGAGTTAACTGATGGGACACACATGTATGTACACATCAATCAAGGTACCACTTGTGGGTGTTACTCTGGTGGGTTTGTTAACAAGCTGAGTTAACTGATGGGACACACATGTATGTACACATCAATCAACGTACAACTTGTGGGTGTTACTCTGGTGGGTTTGTTAACAAGCTGAGTTAACTGATATGACACACATGTATGTACACATCAATCAAGGTACAACTTGTGGGTGTTACTCTGGTGGGTTTGTTAACAAGCTGAGTTAACTGATGGGGCACACATGTATGTACACATCAATCAAGGTACAACTTGTGGGTGTTACTCTGGTGGGTTTGTTAACAAGCTGAGTTAACTGATGGGACACACATGTATGTACACATCAATCAAGGTACAACTTGTGGGTGTTACTCTGGTGGGTGTGTTAACAAGCTGAGTTAACTGATATGACACACATGTATGTACACATCAATCAAGGTACAACTTGTGGGTGATACTCTGGTGGGTTTGTTAACAAGCTGAGTTAACTGATGGGGCACACATGTATGTACACATCAATCAAGGTACAACTTGTGGGTGTTACTCTGGTGGGTTTGTTAACAAGCTGAGTTAACTGATGGGACACACATGTATGTACACATCAATCAAGGTACAACTTGTGGGTGTTACTCTGGTGGGTGTGTTAACAAGCTGAGTTAACTGATATGACACACATGTATGTACACATCAATCAAGGTACAACTTGTGGGTGATACTCTGGTGGGTTTGTTAACAAGCTGAGTTAACTGATGGGACACACATGTATGTACACATCAATCATCGTACAACTTGTGGGTGTTACTCTGGTGGGTTTGTTAACAAGCTGAGTTAACTGATATGACACATATGTATGTACACATCAATCAAGGTACAACTTGTGGGTGTTACTCTGGTGGGTTTGTTAACAAGCTGAGTTAACTGATGGGACACATGTATGTACACATCAATCAAGGTACAACTTGTGGGTGTTACTCTGGTGGTTTTGTTAACAAGCTGAGTTAACTGATGTGACACACATGTATGTACACATCAATCAAGGTACGACTTGTGGGTATTACTCTGGTGGGTTTGTTAACAAGCTGAGTTAACTGATGTGACACACATGTATGTACACATCAATCAAGGTACAACTTGTGGGTGTTACTCTGGTGGTTTTGTTAACAAGCTGAGTTAACTGATGTGACACACATGTATGTACACATCAATCAAGGTACGACTTGTGGGTGTTACTCTGGTGGGTTTGTTAACAAGCTGAGTTAACTGATGTGACACACATGTATGTACACATCAATCAAGGTATGACTTGAGGGTGTTACTCTGGTGGGTTTGTTAACAAGCTGAGTTAACTGATATGACACACATGTATGTACACATCAATCAAGGTACAACTTGTGGGTGATACTCTGGTGGGTTTGTTAACAAGCTGAGTTAACTGATGGGACACACATGTATGTACACATCAATCAAGGTACAACTTGTGGGTGTTACTCTGGTGGGTTTGTTAACAAGCTGAGTTAACTGATATGACACACATGTATGTACACATAAATCAAGGTACAACTTGTGGGTGTTACTCTGGTGGGTTTGTTAACAAGCTGAGTTAACTGATGGGACACACATGTATGTACACATCAATCAAGGTACCACTTGTGGGTGTTACTCTGGTGGGTTTGTTAACAAGCTGAGTTAACTGATGGGACACACATGTATGTACACATCAATCAAGGTACAACTTGTGGGTGTTACTCTGGTGGGTTTGTTAACAAGCTGAGTTAACTGATATGACACACATGTATGTACACATAAATCAAGGTACAACTTGTGGGTGTTACTCTGGTGGGTTTGTTAACAAGCTGAGTTAACTGATGGGACACACATGTATGTACACATCAATCAAGGTACCACTTGTGGGTGTTACTCTGGTGGGTTTGTTAACAAGCTGAGTTAACTGATGGGACACACATGTATGTACACATCAATCAACGTACAACTTGTGGGTGTTACTCTGGTGGGTTTGTTAACAAGCTGAGTTAACTGATATGACACACATGTATGTACACATCAATCAAGGTACAACTTGTGGGTGTTACTCTGGTGGGTTTGTTAACAAGCTGAGTTAACTGATGGGACACACATGTATGTACACATCAATCAAGGTACAACTTGTGGGTGTTACTCTGGTGGGTTTGTTAACAAGCTGAGTTGACTGATGTGACACACATGTATGTACACATCAATCAAGGTATGACTTGTGGGTGATACTCTGGTGGGTTTGTTAACAAGCTGAGTTAACTGATGGGACACACATGTATGTACACATCAATCAAGGTACAACTTGTGGGTGTTACTCTGGTGGGTTTGTTAACAAGCTGAGTTAACTGATATGACACACATGTATGTACACATAAATCAAGGTACAACTTGTGGGTGTTACTCTGGTGGGTTTGTTAACAAGCTGAGTTAACTGATGGGACACACATGTATGTACACATCAATCAAGGTACCACTTGTGGGTGTTACTCTGGTGGGTTTGTTAACAAGCTGAGTTAACTGATGGGACACACATGTATGTACACATCAATCAAGGTACAACTTGTGGGTGTTACTCTGGTGGGTTTGTTAACAAGCTGAGTTAACTGATATGACACACATGTATGTACACATAAATCAAGGTACAACTTGTGGGTGTTACTCTGGTGGGTTTGTTAACAAGCTGAGTTAACTGATGGGACACACATGTATGTACACATCAATCAAGGTACCACTTGTGGGTGTTACTCTGGTGGGTTTGTTAACAAGCTGAGTTAACTGATGGGACACACATGTATGTACACATCAATCAACGTACAACTTGTGGGTGTTACTCTGGTGGGTTTGTTAACAAGCTGAGTTAACTGATATGACACACATGTATGTACACATCAATCAAGGTACAACTTGTGGGTGTTACTCTGGTGGGTTTGTTAACAAGCTGAGTTAACTGATGGGGCACACATGTATGTACACATCAATCAAGGTACAACTTGTGGGTGTTACTCTGGTGGGTTTGTTAACAAGCTGAGTTGACTGATGTGACACACATGTATGTACACATCAATCAAGGTATGACTTGTGGGTGATACTCTGGTGGGTTTGTTAACAAGCTGAGTTAACTGATGGGACACACATGTATGTACACATCAATCAAGGTACAACTTGTGGGTGTTACTCTGGTGGGTTTGTTAACAAGCTGAGTTAACTGATATGACACACATGTATGTACACATCAATCAAGGTACAACTTGTGGGTGTTACTCTGGTGGGTTTGTTAACAAGCTGAGTTAACTGATATGACACACATGTATGTACACATCAATCAAGGTACGACTTGTGGGTGATACTCTGGTGGGTTTGTTAACAAGCTGAGTTAACTGATGGGACACACATGTATGTACACATCAATCAAGGTACGACTTGTGGGTGTTACTCTGGTGGGTTTGTTAACAAGCTGAGTTAACTGATGGGACACACATGTATGTACACATCAATCAAGGTACAACTTGTGGGTGTTACTCTGGTGGGTTTGTTAACAAGCTGAGTTAACTGATGGGACACACATGTATGTACACATCAATCAAGGTACAACTTGTGGGTGTTACTCTGGTGGGTTTGTTAACAAGCTGAGTTGACTGATGTGACACACATGTATGTACACATCAATCAAGGTATGACTTGTGGGTGTTACTCTGGTGGGTTTGTTAACAAGCTGAGTTAACCAATATGACACACATGTATGTACACATCAATCAAGGTACAACTTGTGGGTGATACTCTGGTGGGTTTGTTAACAAGCTGAGTTAACTGATGGGACACACATGTATGTACACATCAATCAAGGTACAACTTGTGGGTGTTACTCTGGTGGGTTTGTTAACAAGCTGAGTTAACTGATATGACACACATGTATGTACACATCAATCAAGGTACAACTTGTGGGTGATACTCTGGTGGGTTTGTTAACAAGCTGAGTTAACTGATGGGACACACATGTATGTACACATCAATCAAGGTACAACTTATGGGTGATACTCTGGTGGGTTTGTTAACAAGCTGAGTTAACTGATGGGACACACATGTATGTACACATCAATCAAGGTACAACTTGTGGGTGTTACTCTGGTGGGTTTGTTAACAAGCTGAGTTAACTGATGGGACACACATGTATGTACACATCAATCAAGGTACAACTTGTGGGTGTTACTCTGGTGGGTGTGTTAACAAGCTGAGTTAACTGATATGACACACATGTATGTACACATCAATCAAGGTACAACTTGTGGGTGATACTCTGGTGGGTTTGTTAACAAGCTGAGTTAACTAATATGACACACATGTATGTACACATCAATCAAGGTACGACTTGTGGATGTTACTCTGGTGGGTTTGTTAACAAGCTGAGTTAACTGATGGGACACACATGTATGTACACATCAATCAAGGTACAACTTGTGGGTGTTACTCTGGTGGGTTTGTTAACAAGCTGAGTTGACTGATGTGACACACATGTATGTACACATCAATCAAGGTATGACTTGTGGGTGATACTCTGGTGGGTTTGTTAACAAGCTGAGTTAACTGATGGGACACACATGTATGTACACATCAATCAAGGTACAACTTGTGGGTGTTACTCTGGTGGGTTTGTTAACAAGCTGAGTTAACTGATATGACACACATGTATGTACACATAAATCAAGGTACAACTTGTGGGTGTTACTCTGGTGGGTTTGTTAACAAGCTGAGTTAACTGATGGGACACACATGTATGTACACATCAATCAAGGTACCACTTGTGGGTGTTACTCTGGTGGGTTTGTTAACAAGCTGAGTTAACTGATGGGACACACATGTATGTACACATCAATCAAGGTACAACTTGTGGGTGTTACTCTGGTGGGTTTGTTAACAAGCTGAGTTAACTGATATGACACACATGTATGTACACATAAATCAAGGTACAACTTGTGGGTGTTACTCTGGTGGGTTTGTTAACAAGCTGAGTTAACTGATGGGACACACATGTATGTACACATCAATCAAGGTACCACTTGTGGGTGTTACTCTGGTGGGTTTGTTAACAAGCTGAGTTAACTGATGGGACACACATGTATGTACACATCAATCAACGTACAACTTGTGGGTGTTACTCTGGTGGGTTTGTTAACAAGCTGAGTTAACTGATATGACACACATGTATGTACACATCAATCAAGGTACAACTTGTGGGTGTTACTCTGGTGGGTTTGTTAACAAGCTGAGTTAACTGATGGGGCACACATGTATGTACACATCAATCAAGGTACAACTTGTGGGTGTTACTCTGGTGGGTTTGTTAACAAGCTGAGTTGACTGATGTGACACACATGTATGTACACATCAATCAAGGTATGACTTGTGGGTGATACTCTGGTGGGTTTGTTAACAAGCTGAGTTAACTGATGGGACACACATGTATGTACACATCAATCAAGGTACAACTTGTGGGTGTTACTCTGGTGGGTTTGTTAACAAGCTGAGTTAACTGATATGACACACATGTATGTACACATCAATCA
This sequence comes from Escarpia spicata, assembly GCA_963995525.1. Lineage (NCBI taxonomy): Eukaryota > Metazoa > Annelida > Polychaeta > Sabellida > Siboglinidae > Escarpia > Escarpia spicata. Next base: position 2,861,667 of record OZ023216.1, read on the forward strand.
AGGTACAACTTGTGGGTGTTACTCTGGTGGGTTTGTTAACAAGCTGAGTTAACTGATATGACACACATGTATGTACACATCAATCAAGGTACGACTTGTGGGTGATACTCTGGTGGGTTTGTTAACAAGCTGAGTTAACTGATGGGACACACATGTATGTACACATCAATCAAGGTACGACTTGTGGGTGTTACTCTGGTGGGTTTGTTAACAAGCTGAGTTAACTGATGGGACACACATGTATGTACACATCAATCAAGGTACAACTTGTGGGTGTTACTCTGGTGGGTTTGTTAACAAGCTGAGTTAACTGATGGGACACACATGTATGTACACATCAATCAAGGTACAACTTGTGGGTGTTACTCTGGTGGGTTTGTTAACAAGCTGAGTTGACTGATGTGACACACATGTATGTACACATCAATCAAGGTATGACTTGTGGGTGTTACTCTGGTGGGTTTGTTAACAAGCTGAGTTAACCAATATGACACACATGTATGTACACATCAATCAAGGTACAACTTGTGGGTGATACTCTGGTGGGTTTGTTAACAAGCTGAGTTAACTGATGGGACACACATGTATGTACACATCAATCAAGGTACAACTTGTGGGTGTTACTCTGGTGGGTTTGTTAACAAGCTGAGTTAACTGATATGACACACATGTATGTACACATCAATCAAGGTACAACTTGTGGGTGATACTCTGGTGGGTTTGTTAACAAGCTGAGTTAACTGATGGGACACACATGTATGTACACATCAATCAAGGTACAACTTATGGGTGATACTCTGGTGGGTTTGTTAACAAGCTGAGTTAACTGATGGGACACACATGTATGTACACATCAATCAAGGTACAACTTGTGGGTGTTACTCTGGTGGGTTTGTTAACAAGCTGAGTTAACTGATGGGACACACATGTATGTACACATCAATCAAGGTACAACTTGTGGGTGTTATTCTGGTGGGTGTGTTAACAAGCTGAGTTAACTGATATGACACACATGTATGTACACATCAATCAAGGTACAACTTGTGGGTGATACTCTGGTGGGTTTGTTAACAAGCTGAGTTAACTAATATGACACACATGTATGTACACATCAATCAAGGTACGACTTGTGGATGTTACTCTGGTGGGTTTGTTAACAAGCTGAGTTAACTGATGGGACACACATGTATGTACACATCAATCAAGGTACAACTTGTGGGTGTTACTCTGGTGGGTGTGTTAACAAGCTGAGTTAACTGATATGACACACATGTATGTACACATCAATCAAGGTACAACTTGTGGGTGATACTCTGGTGGGTTTGTTAACAAGCTGAGTTAACTGATGGGACACACATGTATGTACACATCAATCATCGTACAACTTGTGGGTGTTACTCTGGTGGGTTTGTTAACAAGCTGAGTTAACTGATATGACACATATGTATGTACACATCAATCAAGGTACAACTTGTGGGTGTTACTCTGGTGGGTTTGTTAACAAGCTGAGTTAACTGATGGGACACATGTATGTACACATCAATCAAGGTACAACTTGTGGGTGTTACTCTGGTGGTTTTGTTAACAAGCTGAGTTAACTGATGTGACACACATGTATGTACACATCAATCAAGGTACGACTTGTGGGTATTACTCTGGTGGGTTTGTTAACAAGCTGAGTTAACTGATGTGACACACATGTATGTACACATCAATCAAGGTACAACTTGTGGGTGTTACTCTGGTGGTTTTGTTAACAAGCTGAGTTAACTGATGTGACACACATGTATGTACACATCAATCAAGGTACGACTTGTGGGTGTTACTCTGGTGGGTTTGTTAACAAGCTGAGTTAACTGATGTGACACACATGTATGTACACATCAATCAAGGTATGACTTGAGGGTGTTACTCTGGTGGGTTTGTTAACAAGCTGAGTTAACTGATATGACACACATGTATGTACACATCAATCAAGGTACAACTTGTGGGTGATACTCTGGTGGGTTTGTTAACAAGCTGAGTTAACTGATGGGACACACATGTATGTACACATCAATCAAGGTACAACTTGTGGGTGTTACTCTGGTGGGTTTGTTAACAAGCTGAGTTAACTGATATGACACACATGTATGTACACATAAATCAAGGTACAACTTGTGGGTGTTACTCTGGTGGGTTTGTTAACAAGCTGAGTTAACTGATGGGACACACATGTATGTACACATCAATCAAGGTACCACTTGTGGGTGTTACTCTGGTGGGTTTGTTAACAAGCTGAGTTAACTGATGGGACACACATGTATGTACACATCAATCAAGGTACAACTTGTGGGTGTTACTCTGGTGGGTTTGTTAACAAGCTGAGTTAACTGATATGACACACATGTATGTACACATAAATCAAGGTACAACTTGTGGGTGTTACTCTGGTGGGTTTGTTAACAAGCTGAGTTAACTGATGGGACACACATGTATGTACACATCAATCAAGGTACCACTTGTGGGTGTTACTCTGGTGGGTTTGTTAACAAGCTGAGTTAACTGATGGGACACACATGTATGTACACATCAATCAACGTACAACTTGTGGGTGTTACTCTGGTGGGTTTGTTAACAAGCTGAGTTAACTGATATGACACACATGTATGTACACATCAATCAAGGTACAACTTGTGGGTGTTACTCTGGTGGGTTTGTTAACAAGCTGAGTTAACTGATGGGACACACATGTATGTACACATCAATCAAGGTACAACTTGTGGGTGTTACTCTGGTGGGTTTGTTAACAAGCTGAGTTGACTGATGTGACACACATGTATGTACACATCAATCAAGGTATGACTTGTGGGTGATACTCTGGTGGGTTTGTTAACAAGCTGAGTTAACTGATGGGACACACATGTATGTACACATCAATCAAGGTACAACTTGTGGGTGTTACTCTGGTGGGTTTGTTAACAAGCTGAGTTAACTGATATGACACACATGTATGTACACATCAATCAAGGTACAACTTGTGGGTGTTACTCTGGTGGGTTTGTTAACAAGCTGAGTTAACTGATATGACACACATGTATGTACACATCAATCAAGGTACGACTTGTGGGTGATACTCTGGTGGGTTTGTTAACAAGCTGAGTTAACTGATGGGACACACATGTATGTACACATCAATCAAGGTACAACTTGTGGGTGTTACTCTGGTGGGTTTGTTAACAAGCTGAGTTAACTGATATGACACACATGTATGTACACATCAATCAAGGTACAACTTGTGGGTGATACTCTGGTGGGTTTGTTAACAAGCTGAGTTAACTGATGGGACACACATGTATGTACACATCAATCAAGGTACAACTTGTGGGTGATACTCTGGTGGGTTTGTTAACAAGCTGAGTTAACTGATGGGACACACATGTATGTACACATCAATCAAGGTACAACTTGTGGGTGTTACTCTGGTGGGTTTGTTAACAAGCTGAGTTAACTGATGGGACACACATGTATGTACACATCAATCAAGGTACAACTTGTGGGTGTTACTCTGGTGGGTGTGTTAACAAGCTGAGTTAACTGATATGACACACATGTATGTACACATCAATCAAGGTACAACTTGTGGGTGATACTCTGGTGGGTTTGTTAACAAGCTGAGTTAACTAATATGACACACATGTATGTACACATCAATCAAGGTACGACTTGTGGATGTTACTCTGGTGGGTTTGTTAACAAGCTGAGTTAACTGATGGGACACACATGTATGTACACATCAATCAAGGTACAACTTGTGGGTGTTACTCTGGTGGGTGTGTTAACAAGCTGAGTTAACTGATATGACACACATGTATGTACACATCAATCAAGGTACAACTTGTGGGTGATACTCTGGTGGGTTTGTTAACAAGCTGAGTTAACTGATGGGACACACATGTATGTACACATCAATCATCGTACAACTTGTGGGTGTTACTCTGGTGGGTTTGTTAACAAGCTGAGTTAACTGATATGACACACATGTATGTACACATCAATCAAGGTACAACTTGTGGGTGTTACTCTGGTGGGTTTGTTAACAAGCTGAGTTAACTGATGGGACACACATGTATGTACACATCAATCAAGGTACCACTTGTGGGTGTTACTCTGGTGGGTTTGTTAACAAGCTGAGTTAACTGATATGACACACATGTATGTACACATCAATCAAGGTACAACTTGTGGGTGTTACTCTGGTGGGTTTGTTAACAAGCTGAGTTAACTGATGGGACACACATGTATGTACACATCAATCAAGGTACAACTTGTGGGTGTTACTCTGGTGGGTTTGTTAACAAGCTGAGTTGACTGATGTGACACACATGTATGTACACATCAATCAAGGTATGACTTGTGGGTGATACTCTGGTGGGTTTGTTAACAAGCTGAGTTAACTGATGGGACACACATGTATGTACACATCAATCAAGGTACAACTTGTGGGTGTTACTCTGGTGGGTTTGTTAACAAGCTGAGTTAACTGATGGGACACACATGTATGTACACATCAATCAAGGTACAACTTGTGGGTGTTACTCTGGTGGGTTTGTTAACAAGCTGAGTTAACTGATATGACACACATGTATGTACACATCAATCAAGGTACGACTTGTGGGTGATACTCTGGTGGGTTTGTTAACAAGCTGAGTTAACTGATGGGACACACATGTATGTACACATCAATCAAGGTACCACTTGTGGGTGTTACTCTGGTGGGTTTGTTAACAAGCTGAGTTAACTGATGGGACACACATGTATGTACACATCAATCAAGATACGACTTGTGGGTGTTACTCTGGTGGGTTTGTTAACAAGCTGAGTTAACTGATGGGACACACATGTATGTACACATCAATCAAGGTACAACTTGTGGGTGTTACTCTGGTGGGTTTGTTAACAAGCTGAGTTAACTGATGGGACACACATGTATGTACATATCAATCAAGGTACAACTTGTGGGTGTTACTCTGGTGGGTTTGTTAACAAGCTGAGTTGACTGATGTGACACACATGTATGTACACATCAATCAAGGTATGACTTGTGGGTGTTACTCTGGTGGGTTTGTTAACAAGCTGAGTTAACTGATGGGACACACATGTATGTACACATCAATCAAGGTACCACTTGTGGGTGTTACTCTGGTGGGTTTGTTAACAAGCTGAGTTAACTGATGGGACACACATGTATGTACACATCAATCAACGTACAACTTGTGGGTGTTACTCTGGTGGGTTTGTTAACAAGCTGAGTTAACTGATATGACACACATGTATGTACACATCAATCAAGGTACAACTTGTGGGTGTTACTCTGGTGGGTTTGTTAACAAGCTGAGTTAACTGATGGGACACACATGTATGTACACATCAATCAAGGTACAACTTGTGGGTGTTACTCTGGTGGGTTTGTTAACAAGCTGAGTTGACTGATGTGACACACATGTATGTACACATCAATCAAGGTATGACTTGTGGGTGATACTCTGGTGGGTTTGTTAACAAGCTGAGTTAACTGATGGGACACACATGTATGTACACATCAATCAAGGTACAACTTGTGGGTGTTACTCTGGTGGGTTTGTTAACAAGCTGAGTTAACTGATATGACACACATGTATGTACACATCAATCAAGGTACAACTTGTGGGTGTTACTCTGGTGGGTTTGTTAACAAGCTGAGTTAACTGATATGACACACATGTATGTACACATCAATCAAGGTACGACTTGTGGGTGATACTCTGGTGGGTTTGTTAACAAGCTGAGTTAACTGATGGGACACACATGTATGTACACATCAATCAAGGTACAACTTGTGGGTGTTACTCTGGTGGGTTTGTTAACAAGCTGAGTTAACTGATATGACACACATGTATGTACACATCAATCAAGGTACAACTTGTGGGTGATACTCTGGTGGGTTTGTTAACAAGCTGAGTTAACTGATGGGACACACATGTATGTACACATCAATCAAGGTACAACTTGTGGGTGATACTCTGGTGGGTTTGTTAACAAGCTGAGTTAACTGATGGGACACACATGTATGTACACATCAATCAAGGTACAACTTGTGGGTGTTACTCTGGTGGGTTTGTTAACAAGCTGAGTTAACTGATGGGACACACATGTATGTACACATCAATCAAGGTACAACTTGTGGGTGTTACTCTGGTGGGTGTGTTAACAAGCTGAGTTAACTGATATGACACACATGTATGTACACATCAATCAAGGTACAACTTGTGGGTGATACTCTGGTGGGTTTGTTAACAAGCTGAGTTAACTAATATGACACACATGTATGTACACATCAATCAAGGTACGACTTGTGGATGTTACTCTGGTGGGTTTGTTAACAAGCTGAGTTAACTGATGGGACACACATGTATGTACACATCAATCAAGGTACAACTTGTGGGTGTTACTCTGGTGGGTGTGTTAACAAGCTGAGTTAACTGATATGACACACATGTATGTACACATCAATCAAGGTACAACTTGTGGGTGATACTCTGGTGGGTTTGTTAACAAGCTGAGTTAACTGATGGGACACACATGTATGTACACATCAATCATCGTACAACTTGTGGGTGTTACTCTGGTGGGTTTGTTAACAAGCTGAGTTAACTGATATGACACACATGTATGTACACATCAATCAAGGTACAACTTGTGGGTGTTACTCTGGTGGGTTTGTTAACAAGCTGAGTTAACTGATGGGACACACATGTATGTACACATCAATCAAGGTACCACTTGTGGGTGTTACTCTGGTGGGTTTGTTAACAAGCTGAGTTAACTGATATGACACACATGTATGTACACATCAATCAAGGTACAACTTGTGGGTGTTACTCTGGTGGGTTTGTTAACAAGCTGAGTTAACTGATGGGACACACATGTATGTACACATCAATCAAGGTACAACTTGTGGGTGTTACTCTGGTGGGTTTGTTAACAAGCTGAGTTGACTGATGTGACACACATGTATGTACACATCAATCAAGGTATGACTTGTGGGTGATACTCTGGTGGGTTTGTTAACAAGCTGAGTTAACTGATGGGACACACATGTATGTACACATCAATCAAGGTACAACTTGTGGGTGTTACTCTGGTGGGTTTGTTAACAAGCTGAGTTAACTGATGGGACACACATGTATGTACACATCAATCAAGGTACAACTTGTGGGTGTTACTCTGGTGGGTTTGTTAACAAGCTGAGTTAACTGATATGACACACATGTATGTACACATCAATCAAGGTACGACTTGTGGGTGATACTCTGGTGGGTTTGTTAACAAGCTGAGTTAACTGATGGGACACACATGTATGTACACATCAATCAAGGTACCACTTGTGGGTGTTACTCTGGTGGGTTTGTTAACAAGCTGAGTTAACTGATGGGACACACATGTATGTACACATCAATCAAGATACGACTTGTGGGTGTTACTCTGGTGGGTTTGTTAACAAGCTGAGTTAACTGATGGGACACACATGTATGTACACATCAATCAAGGTACAACTTGTGGGTGTTACTCTGGTGGGTTTGTTAACAAGCTGAGTTAACTGATGGGACACACATGTATGTACATATCAATCAAGGTACAACTTGTGGGTGTTACTCTGGTGGGTTTGTTAACAAGCTGAGTTGACTGATGTGACACACATGTATGTACACATCAATCAAGGTATGACTTGTGGGTGTTACTCTGGTGGGTTTGTTAACAAGCTGAGTTAACCAATATGACACACATGTATGTACACATCAATCAAGGTACAACTTGTGGGTGATACTCTGGTGGGTTTGTTAACAAGCTGAGTTAACTGATGGGACACACATGTATATACACATCAATCAAGGTACCACTTGTGGGTGTTACTCTGGTGGGTTTGTTAACAAGCTGAGTTAACTGATGGGACACACATGTATGTACACATCAATCAAGGTACCACTTGTGGGTGTTACTCTGGTGGGTTTGTTAACAAGCTGAGTTAACTGATGGGACACACATGTATGTACACATCAATCAAGGTACGACTTGTGGGTGTTACTCTGGTGGGTTTGTTAACAAGCTGAGTTAACTGATGGGACACACATGTATGTACACATCAATCAAGGTACAACTTGTGGGTGTTACTCTGGTGGGTTTGTTAACAAGCTGAGTTAACTGATGGGACACACATGTATGTACACATCAATCAAGGTACAACTTGTGGGTGTTACTCTGGTGGGTTTGTTAACAAGCTGAGTTGACTGATGTGACACACATGTATGTACACATCAATCAAGGTATGACTTGTGGGTGTTACTCTGGTGGGTTTGTTAACAAGCTGAGTTAACCAATATGACACACATGTATGTACACATCAATCAAGGTACAACTTGTGGGTGATACTCTGGTGGGTTTGTTAACAAGCTGAGTTAACTGATGGGACACACATGTATATACACATCAATCAAGGTACAACTTGTGGGTGTTACTCTGGTGGGTTTGTTAACAAGCTGAGTTAACTGATATGACACACATGTATGTACACATCAATCAAGGTACAACTTGTGGGTGATACTCTGGTGGGTTTGTTAACAAGCTGAGTTAACTGATGGGACACACATGTATGTACACATCAATCAAGGTACAACTTGTGGGTGATACTCTGGTGGGTTTGTTAACAAGCTGAGTTAACTGATGGGACACACATGTATGTACACATCAATCAAGGTACAACTTGTGGGTGTTACTCTGGTGGGTGTGTTAACAAGCTGAGTTAACTGATATGACACACATGTATGTACACATCAATCAAGGTACAACTTGTGGGTGATACTCTGGTGGGTTTGTTAACAAGCTGCTGTTAACTAACGCTCTGAGGTATCAAAGTTAGGCAAAACCGATTCGACAAAAGTGCCAAAGACAGTTTCGCTTCTGTTTTGGGGCTTCCGACATTACGTCTTTTTCTGACAGTGGTGAACATGCCGCGCATCTACGGCGTAGCCATATTAGCTTTACCAGTGCCATAAAACTCCCGCAATTAAATACTCCTATCTGGTTATATTTCACAACTTTTTTGTTTCTAAACTTAGTTTTAGACTGTTTTAATTTGTGAAATAACGTTTAACGTCGACATTTTTGCCAGGGGCGCCCGTCTATGAAAAATAACGCAGTGGTAGACTCTATCGGGAATAACAAACAACGCTAAGAATTGTGGGAAGTCAATTCAGAGGAACAACACGAAACAAGAATTTTGGTATGCGAACTCTGCCATTTATTAAAGGGAATAAAAACATATATGGCTTGAATTCTTATTATATTACATCCTGCTATCTATTTTCATGTCCACCAAGCAATAACAACAAAAATTCAGTGAATTAGAAATTCCACATTTTATGCTGTGCATCCGGACATTTTCGAATATGCATATTTTTGGTGCGCTTTTCGAGATGCCAAGATGTGATGTCACATATGACCCATACTCGCATCAGGCCGATCCTTTCCATGCATTCAGAGCATGTTTACAAGGATAGCTTTCGGGTCGAAACGAGTGTCAAAATTAGTTATTGTGCGAAATTCCGATGTAATACAAACACTAGTCATCATAGAAGAACAAGCAGTTATCTTAAGGTTCCACATGAATCCAATTTTATTCAAAACAACGAATGCGAATGAGCCTACAAGTCGACTAGGCTTTGCCGAGCTTGGGCTCGTTTTCAGAATAATTATATCGAATGCAACCAACAGGAGATAATCTACACCAATATACATACATAGCAAACATATATCGTATCCAGCTACAGAAAGTAACATGTATAATCTCATAATGTCACTAGAATATCGATGTATGAAGGAGGAGTTGTACAATTTATCATCACAACTTAAATCAGTCAGCATATTTCTGTCGGTCCTGCTAGTTCAGTTGGTAAACGCGTTGGTTCCGTGGCATTTATTTTGTAAACGAGCGACAACGGTTCAATCCCAACACCAAACCATTGATTTTCTTTACACTTTTTTATGTTTTCACGAAGTAATATATACCATATCATTTTGTATACTATGATGCACTGTTTGTAAATATTTAATTTGATATGTGAAAACAAATGGTCTGAAAAGTAGCAAATGCTGTTCAATTTTGGGAAATGTAAATGCCTCCACACAGGACATGGGAACGAAGAAGTAGAATATACAATGGGGGATACTGTACTAAGTACTACTGTAAAAGAAAAGGACTTAGGGTTAACCATTAGTGCTGATATGAAGATTTCAGAGCAGTGCGGAATTGCAGCTTCAAAGGGAAATAAAATCCTTGGATTAATTAGGCGAAACATTACGTATAAGGAAAAAGAGCTAATAATACCGCTGTACAAAACAATAGTTAGGCCTCATTTAGAATATTGTATTCAAGCGTGGAGGCCATATCGCAGGAAGGACATAGATATGCTAGAAAGAGTGCAGAGGAGAGCAACTAAAATGATACAAAATCTGAGGGATCTTAGTTACAAAATACGCCTAAAAGAATGTGGTTTAACAACACTAGAGACCAGGAGATTGAGAGGAGATCACATAGAAGTGTTTAAAATATTGAATGGTTATGAAAATATTGATAGAAACATTTTTTTCTCAGTTAAGAAAGATAGAAGGACCAGAGGACATGAAGCTACATTAGTAAAGGAGCAGTGTAGATTAGATATAAAAAAGTTCTCATTCTCACAAAGGACTGTAAATGAATGGAACAGATTATCTCCTGATTGTGTTGGTGCTAGTAGCGTGAATATGTTTAAAAATAAAATCGACACACACCTTAAAAAGGCGGGATACATGTAGATAAAAAGTATTGGACTCTCGATAAGCCAAAAGGCTTCCTTGTCCAACTGCCATCCAGAGTAATTTTCTGGATGGCAATCTTGTTAAATCTACTAACAGGAAAATCTCCTACATTACCCCCGCTACTAAAAAGAAAATCTCTTTCACTACCCCCGTCTACTTACAGGAAAATCTCCAACACTATCCCCCCTAAACATAAAACAGCTTTCCAGAATCCCCCAATCAAGCACACTAGGGGCCTGCCTTATGAAGTGTATCAATGAATATCCAGTGGTAGCACACTGTACGATGTCATCTACCTAATACAGCCACTGTACTATGTCATCTACCTAATACAGCCACTGTACTATGTCATCTACCTAATACAGCCACTGTACTATGTCATCTACCTAATACAGCCACTGTACTATGTCATCTACCTAATACAGCCACTGTACTATGTCATCTACCTAATACAGCCACTGTACTATGTCATCTACCTAATACAGCCACTGTACTATGTCATCTACCTAATACAGCCACTGTACTATGTCATCTACCTAATACAGCCACTGTACTATGTCATCTACCTAATACAGCCACTGTACTATGTCATCTACCTAATACAGCCACTGTACTATGTCATCTACCTAATACAGCCACTGTACTATGTCATCTACCTAATACAGCCACTGTACTATGTCATCTACCTAATACAGCCACTGTACTATGTCATCTACCTAATACAGCCACTGTACTATGTCATCTACCTAATACAGCCACTGTACTATGTTATCTACCTAATACAGCCACTGTACTATGTCATCTACCTAATACAGCCACTGTACTATGTCATCTACCTAATACAGCCACTGTACTATGTCATCTACCTAATACAGCCACTGTACTATGTTATCTACCTAATACAGCCACTGTACTATGTCATCTACCTAATACAGCCACTGTACTATGTTATCTACCTAATACAGCCACTGTACTATGTTATCTACCTAATACAGCCACTGTACTATGTCATCTACCTAATACAGCCACTGTACTATGTCATCTACCTAATACAGCCACTGTACTATGTTATCTACCTAATACAGCCACTGTACTATGTTATCTACCTAATACAGCCACTGTACTATGTTATCTACCTAATACAGCCACTGTACTATGTCATCTACCTAATACAGCCACTGTACTATGTCATCTACCTAATACAGCCACTGTACTATGTTATCTACCTAATACAGCCACTGTACTATGTTATCTACCTAATACAGCCACTGTACTATGTCATCTACCTAATACAGCCACTGTACTATGTTATCTACCTAATACAGCCACTGTACTATGTCATCTACCTAATACAGCCACTGTACTATGTTATCTACCTAATACAGCCACTGTACTATGTCATCTACCTAATACAGCCACTGTACTATGTCATCTACCTAATACAGCCACTGTACTATGTCATCTACCTAATACAGCCACTGTACTATGTCATCTACCTAATACAGCCACTGTACTATGTCATCTACCTAATACAGCCACTGTACTATGTCATCTACCTAATACAGCCACTGTACTATGTCATCTACCTAATACAGCCACTGTACTATGTCATCTACCTAATACAGCCACTGTACTATGTCATCTACCTAATACAGCCACTGTACTATGTCATCTACCTAATACAGCCACTGTACTATGTCATCTACCTAATATAGCCACTGTACTATGTCATCTACCTAATACAGCTACTGTACTATGTCATCTACCTAATACAGCCACTGTACTATGTCATCTACCTAATACAGCCACTGTACTATGTCATCTACCTAATACAGCCACTGTACTGCAAGACATCTTCTTGTTATATTTATGTGTTCTTGAGAAATAATATGAACATTGAAGTTGAATGGATTGGTGTTGATTTACGTCTCAAGAAACTATATCCTTAGAATAGTTCATCCAACGTCAGTCAACGTACGGATCCCCAGCGAGTCAGGCAGAATATTAGGAAAATACAAACACGTTTTTTTGAGATGTAAATAATCTGTCAATACTCTTATATTCTTGTCATACTGACATGTTCCTGATACATTTATATAATAATACTGTTTTTATTTCAGACAACCAGTGTGTTCATATAATAAAAGAATAATAAATACATCAATGATATTAAATATGCCCCCCGTGTAGCTTTTTGTAGCTTTATGGTGGCTCCTACAATAGCGACTATATTTAGTCTTAGAGTCTCCCACCCCTTATTATGACATAATCTCTTATTTTTCTACCATACATTATACATTTACACTTGTGTTTTCATGTCGACTCAATTATAATCTATTGTATGTTTTTGTAACAATTATGTTGTATTGTGTATTTTTTGACAAATATATATTTTCTGTTCCTGTATTGCCACTAGAACGACGTGCATGTGACGTTTGACGTGGCCGCACTGTGGCCGACCTTCACCTACCAGCTGTACGTGTGTGTGTACGTGACGGGCATTGCCACTCTCATCTACTATCTAGCAGACAACATCTTCAGCCAGAGCAAGCTAACTCCTCGACGCATCAAGATATGGTGAGCCGTGTGTAGACTGACCGCAAGGTTGTAGACATGACAGAGTCAGACACAGGGATCTGGTTCTATTGGCTGCCCATGAGTACTGTTTTAATGATAGAACATGTATCAGAATAAACGTTATAATTAACAGGTCTGCCATATCCTGCCAGTTAACCTATCCATACAGTGACCTGTTTCCTAACAAAACCTCCATCAAGTCATCAAAAATGGATGCCGGATGTTCCATCGTATATATTTTGTTGAAATTCTAGTCCCAAAATCTTTCTTTTTGACAAATAACATAAGGCAAAGGTTTTGAAGTTTTTGACAACTGTATGTGAGAATGTTTGATTTATGAGATGTCATGCAACAATAGGAATGTAATTCACGTATACATAACCGCAATCAACATATTTGACAAAGGTAAAGCTTGATGTAGGTCACGCGCAATTTTTTAATTCAACATCGGCAAACTGCGATGTACTGGATACATAAATTGATGACACTAAAGGTGGCACGATGTTAGTTAATTTGAAGAGGTTTTAATATAGGCTTCTGTATGATTTTGTGCAAAGGAACTATTCTGGCAGGACAATCTCCTAAAGTACAACCTCACCCATTCGAGCCGCTGCAACATAATCATCTTCTGAGGTATCCCATTTCTGACTTAGCAAAATTGAAATAGCCTGTGTATTTTTGTTCATTACTCTACAACAACCACTGTTGGACACTGTGCTAATGTTTTACTTAAATAGTCAATAGTTGGGAAGTAGATTTAGTACTTTGTATAACTATCATTGTCCAGTTAGGAAGGTTAGGATTAAGCAAACATGTAAGAAAAAATCCTGGTTTACAAAGGGTTTAATCAACTGCGTGTCATAAAAAGAATGTTCTGTACAGAATTGTTCTCGGGGATAGAACTGAAATTGCGGAGTCCAGGTATAATAATAGATTAACTACTATCTTAAGATTGAAAAGGCACATTACTGTACTCTGTTGTCAGAAAAGAAAGCTAATTCTAAAGAAACATGGGCAATATTGAATAATGTGTTACGTAAACAGCACAGGTCTGTGAACTTACCAACATATTTGGTACGTGGCGATAGAGACATTACCAACAAAACAGAAATGGCAAACGAGTTTAATATGTTTTTTTTTATCAATATTGGTCCTACCTTAGCAAAGGATGTCAATAGCAAGGATGAAAGTAATTCTGTGTATGATTATTTAGAAGGTAACATTGAAAACAGTTTATTCCTCGAGCCTGTGCATGAGGAGGAACTCATAAACACAGTGAAAGTGTGTACCAACAAGAAGTCTTCAGACTTTGTACAAATAAGTATGGACATTGTCGCGTAGGTCACATGTGTCGAATGTCACATGTGGAGTTCCGCAAGGGTCTATTTTAGGTCCACGTTTATTTGTCCTTTACATTAATAATATCTGCAATGTATCTTCATTAATTAAATTCATACTTTTTGTTGACGATATAAATATATTTGGTACCGGTAACAATCTGATAGAACTACATGACATGTTAAATAGAGAACTTGCTAAATTGTGCAAATGCATATTGCACTGTATATTGCATTATTCTTTGGAATTAAAATTGATATATTTTGTAATATATTGTAGTTGTACAACTTGTAACTATACTGGTTGGGGGTGAACCATATATAAGTATTACACATCTGTTCACCCCCTTTCCACCAACACTTATGATAACTTGTTTACATGTTGAAAATGTTGTATTTTTTTAATAACAGTATGTATAATTCTTAAAAGTTTATGTTAGAAATAAATTACTTACTTACTAGTATTAACATGTCTTCACTTGTCTGTTAAATCTTAATTCCACCCTCTTTTTGGTGCCTTATACATTGCCACTGTTCCTGGTCTATGGACCACAATGGTCCTTTACCTGGTGGTCCATGCTGTTAGTCTGTTGCAGAGTCTCTGCTCGTTGTGCTTGGTCTGTGGACCACAATGATCCTCCACCTGCTAGTCCATGCTGTTGGTCTGTTGTAGGGTGTCTCTGCTCGTTGTGCTTGGTCTGTGGACCACAATGGTCCTTTACCTGGTGGTCCATGCTGTTGGTCTGTTGTAGGGTGTCTCTGCTCGTTGTGCTTGGTCTGTGGACCACAATGGTCCTCTACCTGTTGATCCACGCTCAGCGACTGGAAGGACGCATCGAAGTCATAGTGCACGCCTTTAGCCAACACTTGGTACGTCACTACGGGGTTATAGCAATACATTGAAATCTCACAGTGTATATAATATCTGTCGATAGTAAATGTATTTCTCGATAGTTGTTGTTGATAGTATATTGAACTATAATAAATACTACTACTAATGATAGTTGGCAAAACAAATTACTACGGACCTATATGTGCCACTTTAATGTTTTTTCGAGTACATCCCCTTTCTTTTTCAAGTACATCCCCTTTCAACTTCTTGCCCTTAAATATACACGTGAACTTGGAAGACAAACACTGTATACTTTGTGCTATCAATTTCCATTGTTAAAATTCCTTTAAAATGTGGCGTCCAACATCACGCACAGTTGATTCCACAGTAGAAGGGCATCAAAGTGTTACTGTTGTGACAGCAATACTGAATGGGCCAGAAGTAGGACACAACTAACATAGCATTAGTAACGCCACCTGCAGTGTGCATCTGACATCCGAGTCAGTACAAGAGTGATGTGTTTTGTCTCGCTGTCATTGTAGGCTGACTTGGTGTATTTGAGACTTGACCTGACGACCTACCACGACGTACTTCTGTACTGGCGGATGCGCTGTCTGCCCCCCACGTCGCCCGGCACTCTCACAGTGCTGGGACTGTTTCCGCTGAAGGACGTGTCTTACTACCTGCAATATTACAGTCTTCCCGTAATCGTCGCCCTCCTTACCCCCGTTGTCAAGTTACTGGCAGCGCTGAGAGAGATTTACTGTGCCAAATTGCATGCCTCGTAACGATTGGTTCTTCCGGTATAACGCCTGCTCTCAACTTGCTGGGGATACTGGCGGTGGTTGGCAGGCGAACAGGAACAGTTTAAAAAATTAACACAAAGTAATGTGTAAATACTAGAAATACGCGCACAAGAGTTTGGTGTCTAGAATCTTTGATATTTCAGTGTTTGGATATTTTTTCTTGAATGCATCCAGGCTGTTCAGGCTAACCATGTCGAGTGGTATTGGGGAAAAGAATATAAAATGTTAGTTGCATCTGGAGTGAGGGGTGTAGTTAGCTAAGGAATCCTGTTATAAGGTGACAACATTTATTGGAACAATGTATTGATTGGTTGTAATATGTAGTAGTACGCATACGTGCGTTCATTGCAGACACGACAAGTGGTTCTACTGAGAAATGATAATGAATGGTTGTAATATATAGTAGGAGACATACGTTTATTGTAGACGTGTCAGAGTGTTCTACCGAGGAGTGATAATGAATGGTTGTAATATATAGTAGAAGAAGACAGACGTTTATTGTAGACGTGTCAAGTGGTTCTACCGAGGAGTGATAATGAATGATTGTAACATATCTAGTAGGAGACATACTCGTTAGATGGTTCTACTGAGAAGCAGGCCCGTAGCCGGGGGGGGGGGGGGTCGCCGGGTTCATGAACCCCCTTTTTGTGACCCTCCCTTTCTCCAAAATGTGACCCCTCAAATTTCATCTTTAAAATGTGATCCTCTAATTATGTGGCGTGGCACAAGAAATGGTAGCCTCCCCTGGAGTTTGTATTGGGAAAATGTGAACCCTCTGTTGTAAAAAGCTGGCTACGGGCCTGAGAAGTAATAATGAATGGTTGTAATATATAGTAGTTATAAGGATAGGGTAGGGCGGGGGAATACGAAAGATACGAAAGAAATTGAATAACAACAAACAATAAAGTATATTCGAAAAGCAGTTTAATACTCCGAAAGAGGCTGTTACACTTTATTAAACAAACCAGTATTCAAAGTGATTACAATCAATTTTCAAGATGCAGTATATGCATTCAAATTTTTTTTTAAAGTAGGCGTATTGCCCCTTTGCTGGGGCAATACGCCCACCGAAAGGGGCAGTTCGCCCAGAGGTAGGTGTTTTACCCCACAACAAATTAGGCAATCATTTTGACATAACATTTGTTACGTACACCATACATATGGTATTAGTACCTACAAATTGAGCAAATATATTTCCGTATCATTGTGGCTATCATGGTATAATTGATATAATTAAATCAATGAATCATGCAAGTCGTCTCATTTGTGTCAATTCAACTCAGTTCCTATTATGGTCGCATATAGCATTATACTAAAACAAATGTTATCATCGAGAGGCATTACTGTGATGTCTTCTTCGTTGCACTGTGAGACGTGACATGATGTGACTTTCCTAGTCCTCGCCAGATTTATAGTTGGGGTTAATTTAACCCAGTGCACTTCTGGTGGGCCCATTTTTTGTACATTTGACACTAGACCCATTTCCCCCGTGATTTGCTATTTGAAAACGGCTCGCCACACACAAGGTACGACCACTTGTCGTCTTCGTCATCGCTGCTTTCGGGTGTAGCTTGTTTCTTTGCTAGTGCGCTGTGGAAAGTGGTTGTCTTATTCCTTTTCTGGTCGTCGGCCTTTTCCCTCAAACTCTGTTTGTATAGAGACGACATGAGGCTTGCTGCAGATTCAGCCTTCCGCGTACGAGCCCTTGGTGCTGCAATCCCCGGAGATGGAGAAATCTTCCTGATCATCTCCCGAGCAGTACCAATAACATTATGATTCAATACTATAAACACTGTTTGTATAGAGCCTGTACTTTCAGGAATCCTATCTCAGGTGTATCAACAGCAGTCAAGTGTTAACATTAATTTTCTTAATGTTGTCAGCAGTTGGGTGGGAATGCTGGGAAGCTATATGGGGGACAAGCAAGAGCAAATAGGTAATTTTTATTTACGCGTGTTTTGTTTCAACGTGTGATGGAAAGGTTTTGGAATATTCAGTGTGCACGTCGACTGATGTATATCCCATATAAATACTATGTGCTCGCACTGTGCAGTGGCGGATTAACTAATAGGCACTACAAGCACGTACCTAGGACCCACAAAGACCAGGGGCCCACGAAAAGACCCCAGCATATTTTTGTAGACTGAATACCCAGCTAGCAAGACATGATTTGGCCAATGTAATGGCTACTGCATAAGTTTCATTGGCAATTCATTGACCCAATGAATTGTGCAACCTTGGAATAATTCTGATGTAATCATGATTCGACAACGAAGTCGTGCTGAACATCCGGCTCAGTCCACCCAAGATTCAATCTGTTCCGACTCCGGTGGAGGTTGTTTGGCAAGGTTTGGGAGGGAGTGGCGATTTTGCAACCTCATCTGTGACTTTCGCATCTTCTGTGGGTGGTCCCTCTTCTGTCACCACCGCAGCAACGAAGTCGTCGTCCTGGAAGATAGTGTCATCGAAGGGCCATAATCCACAGGCCCAGAAGCCATTGATGGCCTTTATCTGGGGTTGCCGGTTGCATAAACGCAGTCCCGAAGATTCCGGCCATGTTGTAGAAGTTGATCCTTTGGCCGTGCTGCGTCGTCATCCAATTGTCAGAAGATACATTATATGCGCTCTTCAATGCCTTAAAGAAGGCCAGATCAAACGGCTGCATTTTATGTGTGCAGTGAGGGGGTAGCGTGATCAACTCGATGCCGTGTGCCCTGGCGTAGTTAACCGCATCTAGGGTCTTGTGGCTGTGGTGTCCGTCTAACACGATCACGTGGCGGTTCTCTGGTGAAGCATTTGTGTAAAGACCAAAATGTTCCATCCACTTCAGGAAGAGTTTGGCATCTGTCCAATCGCTGGCGTGACCGACTGACTGTGGCGGGGCACCCTGCATGAGCTGTTCAACCATTCTCTTCCGCGGGAATATCAGGAATGGCGGAAGGTACGCCCCAGCAGCACTCATCGCGCATATCACGGTGACCGTTGCACCCCGTTTCGCCTCTTGTCATTTTCCCAACCTGACGAACCCCTTTGGACGCGACAATCTTGCCTGGCTGATGGACGCTGCTTATGCCTGTCTCGTCCATGTTCCAGATTTTGGACGGTACATGTTCGTGGGCGCCAAGGATCTGTTTGTATATTTCAAAGGTGTTAACTTTTGGCCTGTTGATCTATTCCCTTGGTATGTTTAATTAAATAGCATGATTATGTGTTTCCTTAACTTGGGGAGTAGCCATGCACACTACACTAGGAATTCCGTCTTGTACTGGGGTTTATATATATAAATATACACACACATATATATATATATAATGCCCCAGTACAAGACGGCATTTTATATATATATATAGACTGCCGCCCTCTACTGGGGCTTTATATATATATGTATATAATTATATATATATATACACAATTACCAACACTCTCACACGATGATGGAGAGGGGCACACAACAAGGCTGGTGAAGTAACCGGACGTTACCGGAAGTTCCACTGTATACATATATATGTGTGTATTTTGACAATATCCCATCTGTCTTGTAACAATTACCAACAATCTCACACGATAAAGTAGAGCGGCACACAATAAGGCTGATGAAGTCAATGGGATATTGTCAATACGATTAAAGACCTTGACGTTCCTCTGAAATTAATGTCATATGATATGTCGGCACTGTTTACCAGTACGCCAGTGCCAGACATGATCCAAATCGTGAAGAGAAAACTAGAAGAAGACACTTCGTTCTAACAGGAAATCCGGCTCCATCACTACCCCCATCGGTCTAGAACAGGTATATCGAAGACATAATCGTTTACGTTCACGTTCACGAACACCATCTGGAAGGCTTCATACCATGCCCCAACAACATATAGAACTGCGTAGGCAAACCGTGGAGATCACTGAGGGCCAGGTTCAATGAGCATAAGAACACCCACAGCCGTATAGGTGAACACCTAGCCAATGAGAGCCACAACACCATGGCCAAAAAGCCACAAACTTCGTCACAGAAAACGAATTCTGGCGATAAAGACCATTGAAGCTACTCAGACACGAGTGAGGCAACCAACGATGACATGACAACCTTCCCGATACCTCACTGGAACTGCCCTCATGTGACAACAGCCAATACCAACACATGACTGCCGAGACCTCATTGGAACTGCCCTCGTGTTACAACAGCCAGCAGCAACACATGACTGCCGAGACCTCATTGGAACTACCCTCGTGTGACAACAGCCAGCAGCAACACATGACTGCCGAGACCTCATTGGAACTACCCTCGTGTGACAACAGCCAGCAGCAACACATGACTGCCGAGACCTCATTGGAACTACCCTCGTGTGACAACAGCCAGCAGCAACACATGACTGCCGAGACCTCATTGGAACTACCCTCGTGTGACAACAGCCAGCAGCAACACATGACTGCCGAGACCTCATTGGAACTACCCTCGTGTGACAACAGCCAGCAGCAACACATGACTGCCGAGACCTCATTGGAACTACCCTCGTGTGACAACAGCCAGCAGCAACACATGACTGCCGAGACCTCATTGGAACTACCCTCGTGTGACAACAGCCAGCAGCAACACATGACTGCCGAGACCTCATTAGAACTACCCTCGTGTGACAACAGCCAGCAGCAACACATGACTGCCGAGACCTCATTGGAACCACCCTCGTGTGACAACAGCCAGCAGCATTTGGAAGTTCCCCAAGACTACTTTACCATCAAAGTAAAATCAGAAAGGAATAGCAAAAAGCAGTATAGGAGAAATTTCCACAAAGGAAGGTATAAGGACATGAGGAAATATTTAGCAAAGATAGACTGGAATAAGACACTGAAAAATAAGACGGCAACAGAATGCTGGAATATATTAAAGAGTGAAATTAAGTGCATAATCGATAAATTTGTACCCTTCAAAAACCAAGGAAAACGGTCCAAAAAGAAACACTTATCGAAAGAAGCCATTAGAAAAATTAAGTATAAACAAATGATGTGGAAGTCATATAGATGTACTGGAAATGATGAAGACTACAACAATTATAAAGAAGCACTTAACCAAGCTACTGCTGAAATTAGAAATTCAAAGAGAAGCTATGAACAACAATTAGCTAGTAATATAAAACATGACAGCAAGAGTTTTTATGCGTATGTTCGAAGCAAACAGAAAGTTCAAGATAAGGTCGGTCCTCTAGAAGATAGTGCTGGAAATATGATATCAGAGGGATTCATAATGGCAGAAGACCTGAATGAGTACTTTAGTTCAGTGTTTACCAGGGAAGATATTAGTTCACTGCCAATACCAGAGGCTAAGTTCAAGGGGGCAGATTCAGACTATTTAGGACAATTAATTGTAACCCCGGAAATGGTAGCTAAGAAAATAAGGGCTATGAAGGAAAATAAATCACCTGGAGTGGATGGTATTCCACCCAAACTACTATTGGAAATTGTAGAACAAATTAGCATACCACTTGCAACAGTTTTCAACTTGTCATTAGAAGAGGGAGTGGTTCCTTTAGAATGGAAAGAAGCAAACATTATACCGTTATTCAAAAAAGGTTCGAGAAACAAGTCAGAGAACTATAGACCAGTGAGTTTAACATCAGTGATTTGTAAATTATTAGAAAGACTAATTAAAGATCACATGGTGGATTTTCTTGTTAAACAAAACTTGATAAACCCATCTCAACATGGTTTTTTTAAAGCGAGGTCATGCTTAACAAATATGTTATGTTTTTTGGAAGACATCACTAAGTGGGTAGATGAGGGAACACCAGTAGATATCGTCTACTTAGATTTTCAAAAAGCTTTTGACAAAGTACCACATCAAAGATTACTGCTTAAACTAAAGGCCCATGGCATAGGAAATGGTATAATAAACTGGATAGAACAATGGCTGATTGACAGAAGACAACGTGTAGTAGTTGATGGGGAGGCTTCAAACTGGAAATCGGTATTGAGTGGGGTACCACAGGGATCAGTATTAGGTCCTATATTATTCTTAATATACATCAACGATTTGGATGATGAAATAACAAGCAAGGTGTTGAAATTTGCGGATGATACAAAAGTGTTTAGAAGGATTAAAAGTGATGGAGATAGACAGCATTTACAAGATGATCTTGACAGGTTGATGAAATGGTCTGAAAAATGGCAAATGATGTTCAATTTTGGGAAATGTAAATGCCTCCACATAGGACATGGGAACGAAGAGGTAGAATATACAATGGGGGGTACTGTACTAAGTACTACTGTAAAAGAAAAGGACTTAGGGTTAACCGTTAGTGCTGATATGAAGATTTCAGAGCAGTGCGGAATTGCAGCTTCAAAGGGAAATAAAATCCTTGGATTAATTAGGCGAAACATAACGTATAAGGAAAAAGAGCTAATAATACCGCTGTACAAAACAATAGTTAGGCCTCATTTAGAATATTGTATTCAAGCGTGGAGGCCATATCGCAGGAAGGACATAGATATGCTAGAAAGAGTGCAGAGGAGAGCAACTAAAATGATACAAAATCTGAGGGATCTTAGTTATGAAATACGCCTAAAAAAATGCGGTTTAACAACACTAGAGACCAGGAGATTGAGAGGAGATCAGATAGAAGTGTTTACAATATTGAAGGGTTATGAAAATATTGATAGAAATATGTTTTTCTCAGTTAAGAAAGATAGAAGGACTAGAGGACATGATCTTGCATTAGCAAAGGAGCAGAGTAGATTGGATATAAGAAAGTTTTCATTTTCACAAAGGACTGTAAATGAATGGAACAGATTACCTGCTGATTGTGTGGGTGCTAGTAGCGTGAATATGTTTAAAAATAAAATCGACACATACTTCAGACAGGCGGGATACACATAGATAAAAAGGTCGGACTCTCGAAAAGCCAAGGGCTTCCTTGTCCACCTGCTACCTAGAGTTAATTCTCTGGGTGGCAATCTTGTTAAATCTTGTTAAATCTACTCTCTATGCATCCGTCCCTGACTGGGTCACGTGCCCCACGGTCCCGAGCTCCCGGAGTGCCGATGAAAAAAACAAGGACCAGAGCTCCCGGGGGCTTACTGAAGTGAACAAAATTCCTTGACTCCGAGCTTATGGTTCGCCCCAGTCAAATGAGAATAAACTAATTCCAGGGTCCCGAGATCCAGGGTAATCAGGTTAGAACAACGTTTATTCCAGGGCCAGAGCTCCTTTTCTTTCGGTGGGGGCCTCACAATTCAATTTTTCCCCAGGGCCCCAATATATCTTAATCCGCCTCAGAGTCCGTGGATATAATGTTTCGCCTTTTGCGCCAATTTCTAAACGTGCATAATGTTTTAAACAAGTTTATAATGGTGTTCAGGAAAGTGACATAGATGCGGGATGTTGATTCACTGGACATTTATATTTAAAAGATGGACGATCTCCGAATGCAATTTGAAATGCAAGGACACTACAAAACCAGCCGGACTTTATTGTAGACTATGTATACACGAAGAACGACATCGATAATGTTCATACTTTGCTTAACCGCAACTTGGCTAACTGAAACGTAAGTAGCCGGGTGGTCAGGTGTGATCGTGTAGAAACTGTAATATCAATACATCCCTTGCAGAACGCACCGCATCGACGAAACTTATAACTAAAGGTGTTTTCATATACACTGTAAAGATATATTTTGTATTCTCATACCATTGACATTAATTAGTTCATATAGCCTACATGAAAGGGCCTACGGGTGTCAGAACTTGATGAATACTGGGAGGAGGCGCCTGAGGCTCACCAAAACCGCCAATTGACAGGCCTGTTGCGTGGTTGAGGGAGGGGGAAGTGTCGGATACTATCACGGTGGCGGAGGAGGGGTAGTGTAGGAGATTTTTTGCGGTGCCGATGGTGTACTTTTTGGAGAGTTAATTGTTGCAGTGCCGTGTCGTTTCTCATTCTTGGCGATTTCCCAGATAGCATTTCCAACTCGGGCCAATATTAGCCCGATGGATGTTACTATATTGGGCCAATGTTGGCAGCCAACATTGGGGTAAGCTCGGGCAACAATGGCAGTTCCGATGCTTGGCCTAGCACTGGCCTATCAACATTGGCCCATGGTTGGCATTCCAAGCAATAGGCTGTCTTCTCTGCCAACCTTGGCCCAAGACGGAAAATGTTATGGTATCTGGGATGTGATTGTCGTGAACCTCCAACACCGGCGATATCACTGTGGGTTATCCGGCGTCTTTCTTCTTTGCAGTACGGAGAAACTTAATTGCATCCAGAGCTCGGATTCACCACTACCACCCAGCATTGATATAATCACCGGCCTGAAAGGATACACGGTGGAGCATCAACGGTGAATTTCCAAATTCTTCTTTACGACGCCACCCAGCTGCCAGATGTAAATTCTGACTGCTGATCTCGGACAACTGGCTCGGAAGGTAGGACCGTGTCTTTGTAATTGAGTCGGCGTCCGTGCTTCTGTTTATATTCAGTTGATCACTGAACATTGATACGATTCTGACCATGTTTTAGTTGGCACAATATGTTCCTATTCGTTGTCAATACAATTAACAATTATTTGTGTGTTTCGCCCTACGTATCGTTAGTTCCGTCTGTCAAGACACACACACACACACACACACACACACACACACACACACACACACACACACACACACACACACACACACACACACACACACACAAACACACACACCCTGGCAGTGACAAACCTCCGTGCCAGCATAGAATAAGGATGACTAGTTGAATGAGACCTCATAAGACCATGACGTTGTAACCACAATATATATATATATACACACATTCATACATACATATAGGATGCTCAGCACACAGGCCTGGTAGACTCGCATCTTGGTCTTCTCAGTGAGCATCTTGTGTTTCCATACTCTTTTGGTCAGCTTGGCCATAGTGACTGCGACTTTTGAACTTGTTAATATACAAAATACTAATTATCAATGCCAAATCCTTTTAGCAGAAATGGTTCATCACCAGCTAGAATACTTCAGGTATAATTCTTATTAAAGTAAAGGTTAAGTCACATATCTAGCGTTCGTGCGTTCGTGCGTGTGTATAATTGAGGTGATCTGTCAGGCAGGGCCAAACTTGTTCTTGAAACAAAATCATATGTCATGGTCATCTTAATGCAAAATAACTTCTTTTCTAACCTGTATCTTAACAGCGTACCTTCCAAAACCAAATATGC